>QFEZ01000917.1:19855-32514 GCA_003316425.1 Russula lepida | reverse complement strand
GCCAATCATCGAATCTAGGTTCTGGCGGAGTCAAACATCCCAAATCATGGTTTTGTAATTTTCGTGATGGTGACCTGGGCTTCTATCTCACTATTCTGTACCGATAATCTCGCCGATGATGGACGACAGAAAGTGCTGTTCCACGGACGGGACCGAGATTAGCCGACTCAGAACGATCATTGGTATCGAAGACATTCACGTCACACAGGGTTCGAGCCTCTTTTGAGATATCTTTGTTGACAGACCACAGGATACGCGATCATGGTTCCAGTAAGGCAATTTCTCAATGGCTTTACTGTACAAACCGTACGAGGTAGTGAGTTCTGGAGATGGACCAGATGGTTCCTAATTTCCAATTGACCCTCACGTCCCCGCCCTTTTTCCCGTTCTTCCCCGACCTGAAAGAATCAATGAGCAGCAGGACAAATCTTTTCTAGGACTCAAACGGCCGTTCGACAACCCACTCGGAAACAAACATAAAACCCCCCTCCGTTAAGAAACGCGCGATATCCTCCATAAGCGCCTGCCGCTCTTCTTCCCTTGAGACGACCGTTCCGTTGGCCAGCTCAAAGTCTCCATTCTTCATCAGTGCCATCGTCATCTTGTTGAAGAGCTGGATGTAGTTCTCGATGCTGAATGCCGTATATTTCGAGAGACAGGTGCCATCTATTCCATTGCAGTAATCACAGTAATGCCCAAAAGGCATCTTGACACGCCGGGAGGAACGGACGCGTAAGGAAGCCGCTTCAAACATATCGGGGAAGCAATAAGATATGCTTTAACTTTGGTGAAAAAAAAAACCCGAGTAGATTTGTGGTAGGGTTGCGTACCCAACTATGAAACCTCTTTGCATCGCCCCGCCCACAACAATACGATTCACATTTGCAGCAGTCGACGTGCCTTGCATGTACGCAGTAGCATCCGGTTTTTGACCATCCGGTGGCGGAAGGTGCTCGTGGTTGTACATAATCAGGTCGCCCTCTAATACGATGAGGTGTCCACCTGGCCCTGTACTCTTGTGACAAGAGTCAAACTTTGTAGCAAAGTGTTCACTTACTCAAGAGGCTGTGCAGGTTTTGTAATGCCAGCTCCCATCCCTGTGATGTCAGTGCATATGCTAACAACCTCAGGTTAACGAGGTCGAATGTTCCGAGAAGCTCATCCGGAAATGGCCTTGTAACATCTTGTTGAAAGAAAGTTACTCCCGGAATATTCCGTTGTGGGAATTTTGTGTCGGAGATATCGCAAGCGAAGACCTCAATGTTACTCTTGTGAACCCCAGGCTGCGACACGAAGTCAAGGGCCCACGCGCCCGACCCGGTGCCAACATCAATGACTCTGGAGACGTGAGCAATGTCTATCCCAGGGGGGATAACCTGAGGATGGCCGACCACGCTCTTGACAAATGGGTACTGAGTGTCCAACCTGTATAAACCGTGTCATGTTGACGACTTGACATTCAAATAGTAGACGAACGTACCGAGACACCTCCAACTCTGGGGTCTCGTCGAAGAAGTAGTTGCTAAATGGATCGTATTTGGAGGACATAGTGTGTCAACGGTTAGTGAGATTATGGGACGCGCGAGAGTACTAAGGGGTGAAAGCCGTTACATTCGGAGGGCCACTTTTCAAGCCTTTTACCTACTGTTACAAGTATACTACCCGACTTGGAGATTCATTTGAGATACAAGTTACACTACAAGATCGAGGCTGACGAGACTGAGACACAAGGCAACAGAAATGACATTTATATAAGCGCATGACTTAGTCAATTTGAAACCGCGCGCATCCTTAAGGCATCGCGCTTGATACAACAAAGCAATAACACTCGTCCTTGAGACAAGGAATGACACTTTCAGCAATCATATAGATACATACCGATTCGGGTGGCCATGAGTAATCGAAGTGAGAGCCCATGCACAACAAGAGCCCATGCCCCCGAAGGGCTCATCAGGAAAATGGAAATTGCCTTAAGTTTGTTCCTTAAAATGGTCTTAACTGCTTGATGGCCTTTTACTCTTCCAGGAGCCCGTGTAGAAGGGGGAGTTGATGCAGTTGCAGACGCAGATACGAAGCGGACGCGAAAGTGCCAGTGGTCAACCTCTGAGACTCTAAGACCGAGTCAGTCACCCTATCTTATCCAGCGAGCGGTTGTCACATGAATACTGGCCATGTTATACATTCATGATTCATACCAAATATGGCTTTTCGGGTGCCACCACCCGTAGCATTGTATATGTGTGATACGAGGACGACCGCGGAGGCGAAAAAGTGTCGGAACCGAGCTGTGAGCGCTATGTGAGGTGTAGCCTTGTAGGGAGTTACGCGCATACAGGCAAAAATGGCGAAGGTGGATAAAATTGTGGGCAAACGTGCCAGGGGGCCCGAGAGTAAATACAACTACTTGGATGAGAAAAAAATCACGAGGCACCTAGAGGAATGTGAGTGTCCGTAAAGATTTCGGGATATATTATTGTCAGGGTGCACGAGACATGAACGAGCTTGGCCCCACAACGACATGAAGAGCCTAACGTCGATATCAAAAGTTGTGCCCTAGATGAGAGCGATAGCGGGATTCGAACCCATTATCACCGAAAACGGTTATCAGTTCACACCGCATCGAAGCCGCCTTTGAGATGGTTCGCCAACACTGTCGAGGTGGCGCCAATCATTGCGACCCCAATGATCCAGAGTCAAGTCAATAAAGACGCAGACTTAATCGACCATGGAATACGCGAACCTAGGGATCGTTCGACGACACTCGGGGACAAATGTTAAAGCCCCTTTGCTTAGCAAACGTGCGACATCTTCCGTGAACACCTGCCGTTCTTCTTTACTTGAGATGACATTTCCATTGGATAGCTCACGGCCCCTGTTCTTCATCATACCGACATCGTATTTAGGAGCTGGACATAGATCTTGATACTCAAGGCCTTGAATCCCGCGAGAGAGGTGCCATCCATTCCGGTGTAGAAAACACAGTAATTTCCATAAGGCTCTTGATCAGCTCAAAAAAAGCAGCTCAGACCCAACCAAAAAGCCTTTTCGTAGTGCCTTGCATGTACGCAGTAGCATCGGGTTTTTGAACTTTTGGTAGCGGAGGGTGGTCATGAAATTGTTGCCCTCTCTTACGATACGATGTCCGCCCGGCACTGCACACTTGTGATGAGAGCAAATTTCCTAACAGAGTTCACTCACTCAACAATTTACACAGGCTTCGTAAGGCCATTTCCATCCTTGTGATGTCATTGCAAGGCAGGCTGATAAGGTCGAATGTTCCGGGGGGTAATGGCTCAGTAACGTCTTGTTAAAGAAAAGCTATTTTATCTGCTGCTAGCATATTTCCTTGTGGGAACTTTTTGTCAGAGATGTCGCAAGCGGAGACCTGGATATCGCTTTGGTGGACGAGTGAGATCTATCCCAGGAGGAATGACCTGGAGATGGCCGGTCACGCGCTTATAAAGGCACCAAAGCGACGCGTGGACCGTGTGATCACGAAAGCCACGTGGCGGGTGCCATTCAAGATTGTATTCTAAGGCTGCGCTAAGTCGTGTGCGCGCGTGGTAAATCGAGGTCTAGTGGTGTTGTATCAATAATCTGAATAAAAAGGGGGAAAGCTAAGCGCCAAGGAAGTATGGTATCGAGTAGACGAGTGACGCCAATTGAAACCAAAGAGGAATCAAACTAGATGCAGAGTAATGAGAGGCCGGATATAGGGAACGACTAGGGTAGAGAACAAGATACATAGCTTTGGCCAACTAGACCAAGTCAGGCGATCCCGGGCAAGAAGGAGTCGGCACGTCCGAAGGGAGATCGAAGCCAAGAAGCCCCGGACGGCTCAGATCGTGTGGTTAGGGGCACTATAGCGGTCTGTGCGAGCGCAGCCAGGTAGTCCACCTTACAGTACAACTACATGTGATGTAACTGCCATGACACCCAAGACGTGAGGTTTGGTATCAAACCGCAAACAAAGGAAGAGATTTTAATGCACGTGACCGCAGAGACAATAAGGATGTCGGAAGCCCAGCTGTAGCCCGAGGATATCACAGACAAAGTAATCGGACTCCAGTTCTGTATTTGGCAGCCATGTAGCGCCTTTGTTGGGCCAAGGGACCAAAGTGCACAGGCTAATTTAGATTCGAAGGGTTCTCATAATTTTCTGTTCTGGAAATGGACGAAAAATGTTGAGATCAGCGCTGTACACGGGTGAATATAACAACGAGACTTGCCCAATTTAAACATTTACCGCCCACACCGAAAACAACCCCCACTTCCTGAGTCTTCTTATACCGTGTCCACTGTCCAAGTCGCCTTGCCTGTTTTTGCCTACACCATTAGTGGAGGGCGCAGTCGTGGTCCATAGACCATGTCAGGCCATAAAATACGACATCGTCCTGTTTGATAGCATGGAATGCGCACATGGCGTAATGAGTCGCATAAAAATAACTTGAATTGGGTTCCAGGGATGGGCCGTATTTCAGTTCAGGTGATCATCCTTTTGCAAGAGATGCCGTCATAGCGCTGATTCTCAAGAACAATGGGCAAGAAAAAGGAAGAGATAACGTAACGGATGACTCGGCGGGTATATGGCATACAGTGGCTGCATCAATCGACCCTGGAAGCGTTAGTAAACATCAGAAATTTGCGCCACTTCAAGTTTGCGGATAGGCGCCTGAGGATGAGGAGGTCACGTGGAACTTTTGCAACTAATCTGTCAATCCGGGTCCATACCGCCAATCTGGTTGTTACTGACAAATTACACAAGACTATGCGGCCACCCTCTAGCGTGCGAGGGATCTATTTACCATACGGAAACATGGGAGTTGTGGACAAAAAGTTCCATTAGATGGCCAGGCGAAGTCCGACAGCGTCCCAAGTGAGTTCGAAGACGAACTCGGAGACAACCGGCAATACAGTACCAAGGCCAGTACGGCAGTACTTTACTACACATTTCCAAATATTCACAATAATTACACAGCACTGGTCGGTATCGATGGGACTTCGATTGGTCGAGACCGAGGTCATTGTGGCTAGGCCATTTTTAGTTTGGAATACGAAACCGACAATCCGGTGGGATTTGCGCACTAACCTTTTTCTCGAAACGATACTGATCATGAGATCGGAAACAGGAATCATAAAACACAGCAAGGTCGGTGCCGCTTCTCCCAACTCTCGGTTCTCAAAACCGATGGAATAATCATTACGAACAGTTGTCAATTTCGACCCTGCCCTGATATTCGTCGCCATGATACCTCTGAACATAGATCAAATTATTGACTCTTGGTCCCCTGCGAATACGAATTACTCAACAATCGGACCCAAATATGATGTAGAATGGATTCGCTCATAAAAACACACGAACACAATAAAGTCCTTTTTCAAGTTAACGTCAATATCACCAACCCAAAGCACAGGTCCTGGTATAGCTAGATGAAGTGACGAGTGCACCGATGCGCCGCCAGTTCTAGTAGATGATCTCAGCCGGTTCCAGAGCTCCTTATATTTATATTGCGCCAACACGAATTCTTCAGGTTCTTCGAGAGACCCTCCACCAGCATTCACACATCATAGTACGCCAATGACGAGTCTTCCCCGAGTTGGTATCTACCCCGTCAACTGGAATCTAGGAAACATTGCTAGCCATTGGTCCGAGTTTCTCAACTACATAATCCCCGTCCGTATTCCCATAGATAACAACCCTGTCTTAAAGTCCACACCTCGGTGGACTGCGGTCCAACAACTCGAAATTGCTCTAGCGCCGAGATTCGCCTGCCTGGATCCGTCAATTCCTGGCCGAATTCTGAACGAACTGCAATCCTTGCTCACTAACCCAGGTGCGTTTGCCATTGCTGGTTCTGCGCTCTGGAATTCGGACATACCGGATACCCTTGCAACACGCCTCGACTATCTCCCCAAGGAGATAAGAATGGCTGGGCAAGGCTATTCCGGCAAGCCAGTCACTGCCGACGTTCGCGCGACGATATCGGGGGCCGCCCTCGTGGCATTGCGAGGTATTGCCATCGGGTTCAATTTGCCGCTCGACAAAGTTTCGTCTGGTGATTCGACCCAGTTCAACTCATGGTGGAATGACTGGACTATGAAATGCGGCGACCATGTGGTCCTAGTAGGACAAGATCATTCATTCGAAGTGCTTCAGAGCATGCAAGACTTACAATCTGGCTGCGTTTTGGATGCCTCCTCGACTCAGGAGGGTTTGCCTGCTGTCCTCATTCAGGTTGGCTTCAAATATGCCCCTCGTTTTCGGGTTCTCGGTGATGATAGTAATGCCCGATTCAGATAGGCCGTCGCATGCTCTCAGCGCATGTTAGGTTCGCGTTACTTTTCTGTACGGTGGCATTTCGCATTGTAGAGATCGGTGAGTACCTTATGTTTGCTTTCTGTCATCTTCTTATGGGTGTCAGATTCCCGCTCGGCACAAGGCCACCTTCTTTTGGTATCCCCGGCATTTTGGCTCTCCTCTGAGCCGCCGGACGTCCCTGGGATGCCATTTCTCGAGACTAAACCACTTCCTGCCTTACTCACTGCCATGATCTTAGTCGGAATGAGACAACCCGTTATCCATCCTGTAGCCTGTAACCTTGAGAGTCAGGAGCCGATCCTCAGGCTTCTGAGCAGCCCAGCCAGCGACAATATGAGTAGTTCTGGGACAGAGACCTCTACACCCCATGGTGGAGTTTCTAAAGAGCAAGTACGTCGCTGAACACATCGTTCCTCAAAGATTTACTCACTATGTTATAGGTTCTCACTTTCTCATATAGAATTTCTGGAGTTACACCTACTATTCGTTTCTTGCGTCGTGCTCGGGTGCAGCATCACCGGCAAGGGGTCAGCCAACGACCACTCATCACCCCCCTTCCAAGCTCATCACCCGATCTCCCGGTCTCCAAAGAAGCCTGTCCTGCTCTTGTCACAATTCCCGATCCGCCGCCTGGATTATCAGAGCCAAGACATAGCCTCGTATTACACGAGCACGTCACGTATGAGGGCTGCCTCGAGGCTTGGCGTGGAACACTCGATCAGACGACGCGCGTGCTCGCCAAGTTCTTTCTTCATGAACACGTGGCATCTGCGCACCGCGAGGCGTACGCATACGAATATCTCCTTTCTGTCCCGCACATCGAGGGCGTCGTCGTGCCGCGGTATTGGGGAACTTACACGTATCGCGGCGAGTTTTACGTCATTGTGCTGGAAGATACTGGACCAAAACTGAGGAGCTTCCGTGACTGTAATCTCAGACAGCGGTACGAATGCCTTGAGAACTCTCGTTGCCATCGAATCTAACCTTGTTTTGTATCTCCCAGAGAGAGAATGATGAACTATGTACGGGGCTTGCATGAATCAGGTCTTGGATTTCCGGCAGCCGTATCACATTTCACTTGTGCCGGTACCGCAGAAGGTGATGTGCGCATCGTCGACTTTGGGGACTCCTTTGAGCATCATTGCGATCCTGAGACCTGCGAAGAGCTAAGAAAGCTCCTTCGCTTACTCGACGATGTCGGATCCCTCCCTCCCTAACCCACCCTCTCTTTGTTGACCTGGGCCCGAGAGATCAGACCACAGTTTAATCTCCGTAGATGATACCTCGCACTTGATTATCTTTGGTAATGAAAGCACGCAGCGGCAGGAGGAAACTACTTTGAAGGTCTTGATATTAAAATGCATTTCGTGTTGTATAATACACTTCCGTAATTTGTCTCTGTCTCCATAGATATTAATTTGGTGTACCACAGATTTTGTAGTCGAATTGGTTCTGTTTTTTACCCTCAGAGGCCGACGACAGCACGTTCAAGCGCATGCACGGCATCGCCCACTTCCCCTGCCATGACACGCACAACGGCATCCCCATCGGTTGCCGCGATATAGGCCAATGTCGTGGTTGCGCGCCGTGTAGGGAAGTCATCCACCGACAACATACCGCTGGACTCGGAAGAAGCATATATGCGCCGCGTGGACGCCCGCACTAGTACACCGAGAAAGTGAAGCGAAGCTCGGCGAAACGACGGAAAGGTCGGATTGGCCGCCGTGGGTTGATTATCCATGTTTGGTGTGGGTGGTTGTGGGGACGGCATGATCGGGTCAAGATCCGCATCCGTGGACGTTGAAACAGGGTGTTGTTGTCCCTGTGTTGCTGCTGAGGCGCGAGCCCCTTCGATCTGTAAGAGATCAAACATTGCATGCGCCACATCATGTGCATAGGGGAGCAACGCAAAGTCAGAGGTGTCGGCGATCGTGGCTAGGAGCGAGAGAGAAGAGGTGCGAAGGGTCGTGGGAAGATACGAGCCGCGAACGAGTGCAAATAGAGGAGGAATCAAATTATCGGCTAGATCCAGAAAGGTAAGTAAGCGGGAGGAGTTTTCGATCGATCAGATCAGGAAAAAAAAGGTGCTGACAATGACGCGGCAGCGTATCCCCACATCGTCGGATGACTTGTCCTAGAGCCTCCCCGATACGTAGGCGCACGTCGATCTCCTGCTGTGTCAAAGCACCCATACCGACACCCTGTAAGCCATCCGCATACACACGGACCAACGCGCGGATCACATCGGCGCCAAACGAATTCGCGAGCGCGGCCAGGCCCTGTACGGCATTTAAAAATATATACGAATCGTCGTCTTGAACGGCTTGCATGAATACATCGCGAATGGCGGGTTCGAGCGCGCGTACAGCCTCGTGAGGCGTGGTTCCTGCGCGGATGGTCACCAATTCGCGCAGAAGGAGTAGGCCGTGTGCCCGGACGGGGAGAAGGGGGTCTTGGAGAAGCTTGAGCGCTCTTTGGTAGGTTGATCGTATGCGATCTTCTTCGGGCTCACGAGCCGGTCCCGGAGAAGCAGTCGAGGCGGACGCAAGATGCACTGTGAGCACCATGCGCGCTTCGCGGGCGAGCGCATGGACGGACTCGGAGGGCGCCTTGGCAAGACGCTCGGTGTGCTCGAGAAATTCTTCGAGAGGTGGAGCCGACCGTGAGGAGAGGGTCGGATTTGCTGATGGGTATAGTGAGTTATCAGATAGTTCGAGGACGCTTAGAGACAAATAAGGCACCTTCAAGTATACTGAGGAGAAGATTGAGAGCTGTGACAGTCATCTCTTCATTCGATCGGACCCCTTGAGGACTTGATGTCTCGTCGTCGCTATCACCTTCTGCATCACCATCGTCATCTGAGTTTTCTTCAGGGACAATGCGGAGATCATCCATCGATAGCCCTTGGGGCGGACTAGTATCTACCGATGCTTGTTTAGACGCCGTGTCTTGCCTGGCGTCACTTTGTAAGGCGTGTTTGATAAATGTCAGCACATGCTCTGGGTTGCGAAGTATACTATTCGATGAGCTATCGTCTCTCGACATCCGCGATTGAACCTGGACAATTAGTTGTAAAAAGAGTAGCGTTCTGTGCAGCAAATCGCGCTGGTCAGCAAGGTCGATCAAATGTGATGTCAGCTTCACCTGAGAGGGTCGCTCTCCTTGTCCGCTTTCAAGTCTCGATAGCCTTCGAGAAGTCTCACAAATACACTCGATGTCACGTCCGGTCTATCCAAGGACACGAGAAAATCAACAAAGTGCGTAGGGTCGGGGCGAAGGTCCAAGAAATTGGAATCGACGTCAAAAGCACCACTTTCCTCAGCTTTCTTGAGATCATCGGGCGTAAAGAAAGCCAATGACGGCTCTTTCTCCTGTCTTGTTTTTGTATGAGAATTCCGGTACTCGTGAATAACAGTCGCACGCACTTCTCAACACGTCTTACACTTCCGAAAATGTCAATGTTCCATTCACCGCCTTGTCCATCTATGCACGCCCAAAGGATCGCAACTGCTTCTTCTACGGACACCACGCGACCCCAGGTAAGTAGTAGGCCGCGTACGGATTCCCTCAGTGTTGGATCCGCTGTCTTCACGCGTGCGAGAGTACCAAGAAGCGCATACAAGGAAGTAGCAATTGGTGACAGGGTAGTGGAGACGAGAGTCGGGGCAGGATCTGTGTTTGTCAAGAACGTTTGAACAATATCGATGGCCTCGACGGGCGAGAGTGCCGTATTTGTCTCGGTTGAAATAGAGTCAGACGTGATAAGAACCGGATCATGCAACAAAGTGAAGAGGATTTTAGATACGAGTGTATGATGCCGTGGGCCACCTTCCGCAGTAATCATACGCGACAGTGTAAATGATGCAGCGCGAATGTAAGCCGGGGAGGCCTTCTCCCTAGGGGTGAGTAGCTCGATCAAGCGCGGGATGACAGAGCGGAAGTATTCCTGTAACCCGGTGAGAATACACGTTCTGATTGATACTGTGGGCATACCTCTGCAGCGACCACCGACGGGACTGCACCAAGTACCTGAGAAATATGTAAGAGCCTGTCAAGTGGCGCCTCCTCCGACTCGTTCTCGCCGAACACAGCCGCAAAGAGACCACGGACACCATCCGAACGCATCAATTGTCGGCTGAGTAAAGATGCACAGGACTTGTGCACATGTTGCGGAGGTGGTGGGGAAGATGACATGATGGCACCAAGTGATGCGATGGTTTGCGATGGCGGTAGACTAGGAAAAGCTGAACTCAGCTTTAGGACACCCTAGTCGAATATAGTCCGTACATTGACATCAAACGCATGATCAAAGGTCTGAGATCATCCATTGCCGGAAACGATTCGGTAGATAGGGCCTTTGGAACCCACCCAAGAGCAATTCCAGGACGCAAGATATCAGTGATATGACGATTCAAGAGGGTAGACGTGATGAGAGTTTGCGGGAGGCTACCGTGCACGCCACGCGGAAACAACAACGAAAGCAATTGCCGTGTCATAGTCGTAAGTTTTGTATAGAACTGAGGGACATCATCGACATTGAGGAGTTTGGACCTAGCGATGCTACCCCTTGTGGGCCACACAACCTGTACACGCGCAAGCAGAGGCTCTGTGCCCCACTTGAAAACGATAGAGAGAAGAGTGCGGAGCTGCGAAATGTCTCTCGTCCCGATGAGAGGTACCTCACCAGGCTCGTCGTCTTTAGATTGAGGAGATTCGGAAACATTCGAAGCAGCCAGACCCAGCCCGTCACTGGCATCCTTGTTGTCGAGAATTCTCTGAACGCTGTCTACCACGGACAAGGCCTCTTGCGCAGTCTCCTCCTGAGCCTGTTCCAATGACAAGTCGACATAGTCGCATTCTGGAAGTCCACGCTGCGCACGATATTGAGCGAGCCGCGTTAGAAGGACCGCTCGAAGATTTGACGCAGGACTGCCTTTCTCGGTGTGTATCAGCAAGGATCCCGCAGCGAGGCAGCGAGAAAGCTCTTCCATTCAGTGCGCGAGAGAATAGCTGATTGTGCGAGTATTCCGATGGTCAGAGTCGAAGAGAAAGAAGTATCATTGTCAAGCCCTCATACATGGTCATAGAAAAAAGACGCGTAAGCCGGATACGGCGCGCCACTAGTACAGAGTGTGCCTTCCCATCTCTATCCTAGGCTGCCACAATGTCTGATAAAGAGGTCCTCATTTCAATGGGATTTGATCCTGCAAGGATAGACTGTACGTTCATTTGGCGGTCGAGCGACATAAAGCTAAACGAAAACCCAGGGGCCCTGCGCGCTACAAATAACAGTGGGCTGCAGCCCGTGATGGACTTCATCCTCGAACACAATGACGACCCAATACCCGATCCTGCGTCTGTAACGACGGCCACATCATCCGCTCAACCATCCAATGAACCGATAAACGTCGACGATGAGGATGAGGATGAGGCTGCGGCGCTACGTGCAGCGTATGGTCTCCAGTCAGGCGATGCGAACCAGGCGGGCTCTGGTGCCGATGTCGAAGCCAGGGTAAGTAGACCGTATTTGGCGGAAGCCTGCGATTTTATAATACTCGACGTGCCAGAGCATCAAATGTTCACAGTGCGGCAAGACATTCAAAAACACTGCGCTTGCAAACTTCCACGCCGAGAAGAGCGGGCACGATCAGTTCGAGGAGTCCACCGAAGAGGTACGTTTCGTGTCATTTCGGTTGATAAACAATTATACTAATGAGGCTCTTGAAGATCAAACCGCTCACGGAAGAGGAGAAAACGCAAAAACTAGCTGAGCTACGCGATAAGATGGCAGAGAAGCGGGCACGTAAGGCTGCCGAGGAAGCTGAAGAAGCAAAGGCGAACGAGCTCATCAGGCGCAAGGCAGGAAAAGTAAGCCCCACCCATCACCAAGCAAACCAATCGTTGCTCACACATACATATCGACAGGAAACCGCACAGGTCAAAGAGGATCTAAAGAACAAGCAGCTCCTAAAAGACCTCGAAGCAAAGCGTCGCGGTTCGTCACACTTTCCTCTCTCCTCCCCTTCATCTCTCGTATCCTCAAGTGATATAACGCCTCCCTCATAGAAAAGGAGAACGACAAGAAAGCCCTCGCCGCAATCAAGGCACAGATCGAAGCCGACAAGCGAGAACGCGCGCAAAAAGCAGCGCAAGAAAAGGCGCTTCGCGAGGGCACCGCAACCGCGACTACTTCCGCTCCCGCTCCCGCTCCCGCTCCCGCCGCGGCTGCGGCTGCGTCCGCCCCAACGACGACTTCAATTCCCGGACGTGAATTCAAAGAAACGCGATTGCAGATCCGGCTTGCGAGCGGCGGACAGCCACTGACTACGACACTACCGAG
>QFEZ01000917.1:0-13123 GCA_003316425.1 Russula lepida | reverse complement strand
GTTGCACTTGAGGATCGAGTTGTATCTGAACAGACGATATGACTAGGCTAGCTTTTGGTGTGTTTGAAGCTGAACCCACGTAATCTCATGAATACCAGCATGCTCAAAATCGACTAAAGATGGCTGGAAGAGCACCTCCGGAGCACGAAATCTACATTCAAAATGTGATCAAATTCACGGCATCCATTTTTCCAAGATAGAAACTTACCGTTCATTGTCGATTGTGATTACCTCCCCGTCTGGGAGCTCGTAGCTCTTTTCTGGCGCCCGAAGACTGAGCCGCCGTTTGCAATTCTTGTTCAAAGTCAAGTGCAACGTAACAGAACTTGTTCTTGATATCGCGAAAGATTTCACTGTCGGAATGACGGAGGGTGAGTGGATAGCCCCTCTCCATCGAGTGTTTGACCAGCAAGTCGTTGATATCACAACCGCCCAAGGGCCAAACGAAGGATGGCGTGCGGAAGTGCAAAGCCTTTGTAGATGGGCACCGTATAGGAAACACCGTGGCCGGCCGGAATCAAGGACAATACCAGTCGTTCGACCGGATGCGTACAGTGACAGAACAGCCTGCATGGCTACGTAAAAAGCTGGAACATTAAACGTTTCGAACATAATTTGCGTCATCCTCTCGCGATTTGCCTCCGGGTTAAGAGGGGCTTCAGTCAGTAAGACCGGGTGCTCCTCAGGAGCAACCCGAAGCTCGTTATAGAAGGTGATGCAAGATCTTCTCCATGTGGTCCCAGTTGGTGACGATACCATATTCAATGGGATACTTCATACCCAAGAGACCACTCTTTGGATGAACATGAGCCTCGTCACTTTGAGATGTTAGCATGCCTTAATTGGGCAGAATGATCATGGTATGACTACTAACCCAACATAAGAATCTTTCAGACCCATTCTAACCATGAGACTACACGAGCGCGAGTACCGAGTAAAAGGTGTGAGTGTGCATGTTGTAGACCTCGTTTGTACGAGCGCGAGTGCCGGGTGAAAGAAAGAGAATACCAGAACACACACAAGAGAAAAAGGGGAGGAAAGCACACAATAAGAATTGGCAAAATATCATCCTTGGCAAGCAAGGAGGCAGCTTATAATAAATACATGATTAGTCCTACTGAGCATTTGAGTCCGGTGGTAAGAAAGAGATGATGCCATCAAGGAGTGGGTATATGCATTGTCAATGCACAGGGTATACAGGAAAAATGTAAAAAAAACATCAGTAAATCGAAAAGAAAGAGACTAAGATTTGTATTGAGGGGGTACTGGTGGCCATGGGACTGCAAATCATCGTTGCCTAAAGTAAAAGGTAACAGGAAAAGGTAACAGGAAGGCATAAAGCCCGCATTAGGGCGTGAAGCTGTGAGGGTGGGAAGGGAGATGAGTGAGGAACGGAACGAGAGGCAAGGTCGAATGGTGAGGCCGGTGAGGGGCAGTCACGTGAAAAACGCGGCTCTGAACCTGAACCTGAACTGGCTCTGACAAGCGTTCAGCCCGAGCCGCCTACCGTGACAGTACTCCGCTGCCCCTATGTGTGCAAGGCTATAATAACACAGACGAAGTGAATTGAATCGTCTCGCTCTTTCCCTCTACTCTCATCTTATCAGCTCGCGATCCGTCACGGTTAGAAACTTGTATAGTAATAAGGAAGAAGAAGAAGATTAAGATTTTGGGACCAATTGGTCATCATTCGTCTTTGATCGGACTGGTCACGACGTGAAAACCGCCCCTGTTCTTTCCCTTCCACCATATCTTCAACCTCCAGCAAAAAGATGTCGTCCAATATCAAAGATCTTTCGCGCAATCTAGTGTCGAAGGTGAAAAAGCCGTTTACGAGGTCAAGGCCTCCGTCGAGAGTCCCAACTCAAGTTCCAGATCATTCTTCCGTCGGTCCCACTCAAGGCGGCAACGACAAGGGTGTGTGTCTTGGATTTGTTGTTCCAACAATGCACTAATAGTCGGTCTAGGAGCTCCACCCACAAACGTAGCAAATGCCGCCAATGAAGGTGATTGTTCACCCTTTTCTTCAGCGCCAGCAGCTAATCGATCGGATAGAACACACTCAGACTCCGCCAGAGTGGGATGGATGGCAGGTTGACCAGTCCTCTGTTACCGACCTTAAGACATGGTTTGATCGGCATGGGGATACCAAGTGGGCCAAGTTTGCTAGGGAGGTTGATAGTGCTCTGCGATCTAAAGCTGTCGCTATGCTTCGAGACCACATATCAGACGGCATTCTTCCCATTAAATCCCTTGCTAATGGGATAATCAGCCTGGTTCAACTCGTGGTGGTTCGTTGTTTTCATCTGAGCTTTTGACTTGGTACTGATACAAATCTTCAGAAAATATCCAGGAAGAAACGGGATGCTTATGACTTTGCTTATCAAACCGTCCAACTCATCAATGACCTTGTCAATGTCTTTCGCAACACTCCGATCAACTTTCTGGAGGAGTCATGGAAAGATTTCAAGGGCGTGCGGTGAATTCGCAAACCAGCCTCCGGTCATTGGTAATCGTACTGATGAATTGCAGAGATGCTGTGACTAACATCTGTAAATGGGCGAATGAGCAACTTGTGAGTCTGTTGGGGCTCTCAGCCTTTCACTTTCCGTCTCTTATTTCATGACAGCGAAAACCGATGCCGAGGGCTGATGAATTGGGAGAATTCGTGAAGAAACTTGAAGATTCACTACGTCACTTTAAGGTACAGTACTACGTCGCTGGTCAAGCTACTTAATCTGATCAATCATTCAGTTTATCACCACGCTAAGGATCCGAGCCGAACAGGCTACTGAAAAGCAAATGGTAAGCCTTCAGGTCTTTCGTGTCTTTCATCCAATGTTAACGCCGTTCTAGAATGAGATCGAGAAGAAGCTTAAAGACCGCGTAGCCCATCGCGTTCGATACCAAGAACAAAATAAGGCGTTCTGTGCGCCAAACACCCGTGTTAAGATCCTAGAAGCGCTCGAGAAGTGGGCGACAGACCCTTCCGATGGTCAGCGTATTTACTGGATTACGGGGATACCTGGAAGCGGCAAGTCCACCATTGCTGCAACAATTGCGCAGCGCCTCAAACAACGCGATGTTCTCCGCGCACAATACTTTATCTCCCGCAACATTCCCGATTCCACGGATCCAAAACGGCTCTTTCCCACCATCGCACAACAATTAGCGGAATCACCGGCGGCAGCGCGGGTCATACATGAGGGGTTAACAAGGAACTTTGCTGATACACTCTCGAGGGAACAGGCTATGGCTCTTCTTCTTAAGCCCATTCAAAAAGCGTCAGGGTCGTCGCAAACGTCAGTCATATTAATTGACGCTCTAGACGAGCTGGAGTCTCCCGGAAAGGATGATGTGCCATCCATTCTGTTCGACATTGCCTCCCAGCTTCCCAAGAATGTGAAACTCATTATTACCTCGCGCCCGGAGAATTCGACTGTCGCTGCCCTGAAAGCCTCAAACACTGTCACCCTGCATCCCAGTGACTCTAGAGAGGAGGTTGCCAGCTTCATTTCCTCGAAGCTCAAAGCGATTGGCGAACGTCGGGGATGGCAGGAATGGCCATCGACAACTCAAATAGAGGATTTATCCGCCAAGGCAGATGGGCTCTTTCATTATGCTGCAACCGCTGTGCGGTGGATTATACAGATGGTTGAGAACAATGGTAAAGCCGCCAAGGGACGTGTCTTTGATGAAGTTCCTCAACTGGGAGTCGGCGAACTTGAAAAGCTCTACGATCTCATCCTTAAAACTTGGCTTGCAGGAGACATAGGGGAGGAACACTCGGCCGATGATCCGATGCGTGCCACTCGCTTGAAGTACTTCCTCTGCATCATTGGATGCATAGTCGTTCGCCAGGAGCCACTTTCCATCCGTGACATTACTTCGATATTGAACATCCCGGAGAACGAATTTGACATCGAGAACTTCTTTCAACAAATGCGAAGCGTCCTTATTCCCGGGACCGACTCATTTACCGAAGACGATATCCCTCAGATGCATAAATCATTTCGGGATTACATCTGCAGCGGTCATCCACCGAAGGAGTTCCAGATCGACGAGCATGAAGCACACATGGTCTCAGCGAAAGCCTGCCTAAGTGTTGTTGTTAAAACACAGGATTCCGGCCCAGCGTACCGCTATGCTTGCGCACAGTGGTGGCTCCACCTGGAACTTACTTACAGAGAAGAGCCACGATGCGATAGTGATATCACAAACATGCTCGAGACCCTACAGGACTCGTCGGTAGTCCGTGTTGCGTGGTACAGCAACATTAATGTTTTGAATGCATTTATCACACTGGCGAAAGTCGGTTGGGCAGGCATGAAAGTGAGCAGCTGCTTTTTGGGTATTAGGTTAACAGAACCGTTCATGATCGTGAAGAAATTTGGTAATGATGACCTGCACAAATGTTTGAACACTATATTGGATCAACTAAAGGTTTGTGAACTGAACGAGGCTGCTAGGATGTACTGACAGGTGTCATTGTCAGAAAGTGAGTCCTCGCTTGTAAGGTGCCATGTTTTGAAGCTCATTGACCCACTCCTCCCTCTTTCTCCCCTCCAGGAAGTGAGTGCTTGTTTGTGATGTGCCAGGTTTTGAAGCTCACCAACTTGCTCCTCCATCTTTTTCCCCTTCAGGAAGTGAGTTGAGTCCTCCTTTGTGATGTGCCATGTTTCAAAGCTTACCAAGCCACTTCTCTTCCTTCCCTCCAGCGAGTGAGTGCTTGTTTGTGATGTGCCATGTTTTAAAGCTCACCAAGCTGCTCCTCCCTTTTCTTCCCCTCCAGCGAGTGAGTGTTTGTTTGTGATGTGCCATGTTTCCAAGCTCAACAATCCACTCCTCCCCCTTCCTCCACTCCAGGAAGTGAGTCCTCCTTGTGATATGCCATGTTTTGAAGCTCACCAATCTGCTTCTCCCTTTTCCTCCCCTCCAGCGAGTGAGTGCTCATTTGTGATGTGCCAGGTTTCAAAGCTCACCAAGCCACTCCTCCCTTTTTCTCCCCTCCAGGGAGTGAGTGCTCATTTGTGATGTGCCATTTTTCAAAGCTCACCAAGCCACTCCTCTCTCTTCCTCCCCTCCAGCAAGTAAGTTCTCATTTGTGATGTGCCATGTTTCAAAACTCAACAATTTGCTTCTCCCTCTTTTTTCCTTTCAGCAAGTGAGTCCTGCTTTGTGATGTGCCACATTTCAATGCTCACCAACTTGCTCCTCTCTCTTCCTCTCCTCCAGTTGGTGAGTTCTGGTTTGTGATGTGTGATGTTTCAAAGCTCACCAACCTGCCCTTCCTCTTCCTCCCACCCAGTTGGTGAGTGCTTGTTTATGATGTGCCACATTTCAAACCTCAACAACCTGCTTCTTCCTCTTCCTTCCCTCTAGGATGTGAGTGCTTGTTTGTGATGTGCCATGTTTCAAAGCTCACAAAGCTGCTCCTTCCTCTTCCTCCCCTCCAGTTAGTGAGTGCTTATTTGTGACCTGCCATAGCTCACCAACCAGCTCCTCCCTCTTTCTCCCCTCCAGTTGGTGAGTGCTCATTTGTGATGTGCCACATTTCAAAGCTCATCAATCTGCTCCTCCTCCTTTCTCCCCTCTAGCAAGTGAGTGCTTGTTTGTGACATGCCAGGTTTTGAAGCTCACCAAGCTGCTCCTCCCTCCTTTTTCTCTCTAGGGAGTGAGTTCTGGTTTGTTACATGCCACATTTTGAGGCTCACCAACTGCACTATCCTCTCTCTCCCCTTTAGTTGGTGGGTCCTTATTTGTGACATGCCATGTTTTGAGGCTCACCAATCTGCTATACCTTCTTTCTTCCCTTTAGCGAGTGAGTGCTTGTTTGAGACATATACCATAATTCAAAGCTTACCAACCTGCTCCCTCTTTCTCCACTCTAGCAAGTGAGTGCTTGTTTGTGACCTGCCACATTTTGAAGCTCACCAACCTGCTCCCCCCTTTTACTCCCCTCTAGCAAGTGAGTGCTTGTTTGTGATATGCCACATTTCAAGGCTCACCTGCCTGCTTTTCCTTTTGCCCCTCTCCAGCAAGTGAGTGATCATTTGTGATGTGCCTCATTTCAAAGCTCACCAACCTGCTTCTTTCTCTTTCTCCCTTCCAGCGAGTTGAGTTCTCATTTGTGACATGCCATGTTTTGAAGTTTACCAAGCCACTCATCCCTTTTCCTCCTCTCCAGCAAGTGAGTGGTTGTTTGTGACATGTCAGGTATTGAAGCTCAACAATTCACTCCTCCCTCCTTCTCCCCTCTAGCAAGTAAGTGCTCATTTGTGATGTGCCATGTTTTGAAGTTCACTGACCTGCTTCTCTCTCTTTTTTCCCTCCAGGAAGTGAGTGCTCTTTTGTAATGTGTTAAGTTTTGAAGTGCACCAACTGGCTTTTCCCTCTTCCTGCTCTCCAGTTGGTGGGTGCTTGTTTGTAACATGCTATGATGCAAAGCTTACCAACTTGCTCCTCCCTCATTCTACCCTCCAGCAAGTGAGTGCTCATTTGTGATGTACCAGGTTTCAAAGCTCACCAAGCTGCTTCTCCCTCTTCCTCCCATCTAGGATGTGAGTCCTTATTTGTGACATGCCAGGTTTCAAAGCTCAACAACCCTCTCTCCCCTTTCTTCACTCCAGATGGTGAGTGCTCATCTGTGATGTGCCACATTTAAAAGCTCAACCACCCACTCCTCTCTCTTTCTCCCCTCCAGCGAGTGAGTCCTTATTTGTGACATGCCATGTCTTGAAGCTCACCAAGCTGCTCCTACTTCTTTCTCCCCTCTAGGAAGTGAGTCCTAGTTTGTGACATGCCATGTTTCAAAGCTCACTAAGCTGCTCCTCCCTCTTTCTCCTCTCCAGCGAGTGAGTGCTTGTTTGTGACATGCCAGGTTTCAAAGTTCACCAACTTGCTCCTTCCTCTTTCTCCTCTCCAGCGTGTAAGTTCTCCTTTGTGATGTACCAGGTTTTAAAGCTTACTAACCCACTCTCTCCTTTTTCTCCCCTCTAGTTGGTTAGTCCTTGTTTGTGACCTGCCAGGTTTTGAAGCTCACCAACCTGCTCCTTCCTCTTCCTCTAGCCAGTGAGTCCTCATTTGTGATATGCCAGGTTTTGAAGCTTATCAACTCACACCTCCCTATTTCTCCCTCCAGCGAGTGAGTCTTGGTTTGTGACATGCCAGGTTTCAAAGCTCAACAACTTGCTCCTCCTTTTTTCTCCCTTTCTCTCCCCTCTAGCCAGTGGGTCCTCATTTGTGATGTGCCATGTTTTGAAGCTCATGAACCCTCCAGGATGTGAGTGCTCATTTGTGACATGCCTGGTTTTGAAGTTCACCAACCTGTTCCTCCCTATTCCTTCCATCCAGGAAGTGAGTCCTGGTTTGTGACATTTCAAAGCTCACCAACTCACTCCTCTCTCTTTCTTGCCTCCAGTTGGTGAGTCCTCATTTGTGATGTGCCACATTTTGAAGCTCACTAACCTGCACCTTCCTTTTTCCTCCCTCCAGCAAGTGAGTCCTGGTTTGTGATGTGCCATGTTTTGAATCTCACCAAGCCACTTCTCCCACTTTCTCCCCTCCAGTTGGTGAGTACTTGTTTGTGACATGCCACATTTTGACACTTACCAATCCACTCCTTCCTCTTTTTCCCCTCTAGCGAGTGAGTTCTTGTTTGTGACATGCCAGGTTTCAAAGCTCACCAATTCACTTATCCTTTTTCCTCCCTTCCAGTTGGTGAGTGCTCCTGTGTGATGTGCCTTGTTTTGAGGCTCACCAAGCCACTCCTTCCTCTTTCTCCCCTCTAGCAAGTGAGTGCTCATTTGTGATGTGTCATATTTTAAAGCTAACCAAGCCACTCCTTTCTCTTCTTCTCCTCCAGTTGGTGAGTCTTTGTTGTAACATGCTACATTTTAAAGCTCACCAAGCCACTCCTCTCTCTTTTTCCCCTCCAGGGAGTGAGTGCTCATTTGTGGCATGCTATAATTCAAAGCTCACCAAGCCACTCCTCCCTTTTTTCCCCCTCCAGTTTGTGAGTCCTGGTTTGTGATGTGCCATGTTTCAGAGCTTACAAAGCCACTTTTCCCTGTTTCTCCTCTCCAGAAATTGAGTTCTGGTTTGCAATATGCCATGTTTTAAAGCTCACCAAGCTTTTCCTCCCTCTTCCCCCCTCCAGTTTGTGAGTCCTCATTTGTGATATGCCACATTTTGAATCTTATCAACTTGCTCCTCCCTTTTCCTTCTTTCTAGCGAGTGAGTCCTGGTTTGTGACATGCTACATTTTGAAGCTCAGCAACCTGCTTCTTCTCTTCAGAAAGTGAGTGCTCATTTGTATTATGCCATGTTTCAAAGCTTATCAACCTGCTTCTCTCTTTTCCTCTCCTCCAGGAAGTGAGTCCTAGTTTGTGAGGTGCTATAACTTGAAGCTCACCAACTCACTCCTTCCCCTAGGAAGTGAGTGCTTGTTTGTTATGTGCCATATTTTGAAGCTCACCAAGCCATTTCTCCCTTTTTTTTCCCTTCAGGAAGTGAGTCCTGGTTTGTTATATGCCAGATTTCAAAGCTTACCAAGCTCCTCCCTTTTTCCCCCCTCTAGTTGGTAAGTCCTGGTTTGTGACATGCCATGTTTTGAAGTTTACTGACCCACTTCTCTGTTCTTCTCCCCTTTAGATGGTAAGTCCTGGTTTGTGACATGCCACATTTCAAAGTTTACCAACCCACTCCTCCCTGTTTCTTCCCTTTAGAAAGTGAGTTCTGGTTTGTGACATGCCACATTTCAAAGCTCATTGACCTGCTTCTCCCTGTTCCTCCCCTTAGTTGGTGAGTCCTAGTTTATAATGTGCCATGTTTTAAAGCTCACCAATCTACTCCTTCCTCTTTCTCCCTTCTAGCAAGTAAGACCTAGTTTATGACATGCCATTTTTTGAAGCTCACCAAGCCACTTCTCCCTTTCCTTCCCTTTAGCAAGTGAGTCCTGGTTTGTGATGTGCTATGTTTTGAAGCTCACCAAGCCACTCTTCCCTCTTCTTTTTCTAGCGAGTGAGTTCTTGTTTGTAATGTGCTACATCTTGGAACTCACCAATTTGCTTCTCCCTTCTCTTCTCCAGTTGGTGTGTCATAGTTTATCACATGCCAGGTTTTGAAGCTTACCAACCCACTCTTTCCTCTTCCTCCCCTTTAGCGAGTGAGCTCTTGTTTGTGATGTGCCAGGTTTTGAAACTCACCAATCTTCTCTTTTCTTTTTCTTCTTTCCAGCGAGTGAGTTCTTATTTGCAATGTGCCACATTTTGAGGCTGACCAACCTGCTCTTCTCTCTTTCTCCTCTCCAGGAAGTAAGTCCTGGTTTGTAACATGCCATGTTTCAAAACTTACCAACTTGCTCCTTCCTCTTCCTTCCCTCCAGGAAGTAAGTTCTTTTTTGTGACATGCCACATTTCAAAGCTGACCAAGCTGCTCCTATCTCTTTCTTCCCTCTAGCGAGTAAGTTCTTATTTTCAATGTGCTATGTTTGCAAGCTCACCAGTTCAATCCTCCATTTTTCTACCATTTAGTCTGTAAGTCATATATACTATGTTACCCTTGTTAATCTTTGGCCTGTTTTGTTTTCCAGGGTCATAATGTGGTATGTAGTCCTTTAATTAATAAATAGCCATTACATAATTGTTTTTGCAGCCATTTAGTTATATTTGGAGTCATGGTCTTATCAATGCATACCATGTCAGCATTATTCACCCAGAATCTACCCATATGGCCAAGTGTTGGGGTTAGTGTTTGTACTTCCTCTAGCCTGTGAGTACTTGCTTGCCATATGCCAGATTTTCAACTTAGGAACCCCAATTATCTTTTTTCCTTTTTCCAGGCTCCAGTTTATAATTTCTTATGTGCAACATTATTGTTGTAACTGTCCTTAGGCCCCTGGTTAGTCTACCTTGTATTAGTATATAAGGGATGCCTCTACTGCCCTAACATGGCAAGTTGAGTCTCCTGTCCCAATCTCACTTTTTTGTGTTCTCTTCTGCTCAAAGAGGGTCTTGCTAAGGAGAACTGCAAGGTAGGAACCTTTACTTTTTCACTACTATTCTATGACACTATACAAGGACATTAGGAAAATGGAAATTTTCTTAAACTGCTTAAAGTTGGCTTAAGTTACTTAAAATGGTCTTAAAAAGTGTGAACCTACTTAAACTGTGTTTAAGGTGATTTTAAGAAGGTATTAAGTACTATAAGGATGCAATAAGACATTAAGGAAATTTCCATTTTCCTGATGGAGGGTTTGACTCCTTGTTTCAACTCAATGAATCAGTCTAAGCATCTTGTTATGTGCTGTGTTGCATTTTGCCGATAGGCTAAGGTTCGGTGTTAGGTGCTAAGGTTTGGGTTGTCCTGGTTCTTTAAGTCCATGCAGTAGGACCAGTATTGGTACTTTGAATGACAATTAATGTGTACCCCAAGTTGAGTTCTTGCCAGCCCTAAAGTTGATATTGACTGGCCCTAAAGTCTTGAATAGGCCTGCCCTAAAGTTGCAGGTGCCTAGTGTTCTACTGGCCCTAAAGTCAAAGACTTGCCAGCCCTAAAGTCAATTACACAGCAAGTGCACTTGTGACTTCTAAGGTTTAGAGTTTAGAGTAAGGGATAGTGATCCCAAGTTGTTGGAGTAGAGAGGATAGAGGGAGCCTTAGAGCGGGCTAGGTTTTCTAGAACAGTACTTTGTTTAGAAAAGGAGCTTAAGGCTCCTTGGCTACCAAACTATGGGTTTATATACATGTGAGGCACATCAAATGGGAATCTGGTCAAGTTCCAAAACAGTATAGTACTTGAAGCATAAATGTATGGGAATGGTAAAGTACTCAATCCAGTCATGTACTAAAGGAGGAAAGTACTAAAACAAGATGAGACCCAAAGCCAAAAACAGGAAGGTAACTAATGCGTACTTGTCCCAAAAGAGATCAACTCCTAATTGGAACATGAACATGGATTAGTACAGAGACACTGAAACGAGCAAGAACACCAATGAACACCAAAAACATCTGCGAGAACACATCCTATCTTAGTGTTCTGAAAGGAGAGGTCATTACCAATGATCTCTCCCAACATCTCCACTGCTTCCCCCTGCCACCAAGTCATGGCTACCATGGTCCAGAACCAGTCCTTACCCATGGTGCATATCATATGCCCCTCCCTAGTTGGGAAGTTCCACATTACTGGGTTTGGGTCCAAACAGGACCAGTTGCTCTTCATTCTCCCAGCCAGGAGGTCCTCCAAAGGTGTATGCCTTGAGGGGTTGGCTGTCCCAGAGGGCAGTGTCTTGGAGCCAGTGTGGCATTGGTGTGGAGAATAAGAGTGAGTCATCAGGAGGGCTCTCAGCACTGCTGAGGTTAGAGGGGGTAATCTCGGGGGATTGACTCTGCGGTGTTTGGGATTTGGAGGGTGGTTCAGAGCTGATGGTCCAGGTGAGGGTGTCAAGACCCTCCCAGTTGATGTGGCTGAAGGGCTCTGGAAATTGAAAGGAAGGTCCTTCATGGGAAGGGGTGGTGTGCTGCTATAGGCTCAGGCTGATCTGTTTGTGCTTGACCTGGTGAGGTCGTTGTGGGTGGTTGTGACTGGTTTGGCCACCTTGTTTGCAGGCAGCGTAGAAACCCCCATGGTTGAATGGGATGACACACCTTCCAGCTTGTTCACATTTGAGGTAAGGGTGGGGACACTCCAAGTTCCAGTGTCCTGGGTTGGTGCAGTAGAAACAGATGTGGTTGAGACAGCAGAGGTCAGTGACATTGTATATGGGGAGGACACTCCTTTGGCTTGGACTGTGGGAAGAGCCTGCAAAGGACCATGGTTCATTTTCATGGAGGATTGGTTGGTGATGTGGCCCACAGGACCCCTGGGTGCTATAGTCAGAGACTCCCATCTGTAAGCTGATTTCTGGAGGGGTTGGTGGTGCTTGGGGGATGGGTGACATGTTCTGTCCATAGTCTTCATCCTCACTGCTGTCACTTACTTCAATGATGGTGTGGGGGTGTGTTCAACGGAGTCGTGGGTGGTTGGTGATATTGGCCAGAGGGGGTCATACCATGGGAGACGTGGTGTTGACACTCAAGCTAGGGATAAAAGGAGGAGGGCTCAGGCTAAGTGGTTGCACTGGTTCATTATAGTGTCCTGATACTCCAAAAAATTGAGTGTAGAGGGCATCTGGGATGATTCCATCCATGGCCAGTTGGGCCATGACTGGTTTGATCCTAGTACGTACCCTCACTTCCACCAACCTCTTCCTAACTTTTTCCACCTCCCGAATATGGTCATTCATACGTTGGAGGTGTGCTTGTTGCTTCTTTTGGATAGCTTGGAGCGTGGACTTGAGGGCCTCTCCCTCCCTTTTGAGGGACATGAGGTGGGGGTAAGCTTGCCTGAGGTGGTAGACATCTGCTAATGCCCTGGGGTCCCCTAATTTGAAAAGGGCGGTATTGAGAGCAAAATTGAAAGGGTAATCGCTGACAAGGAGGTCCAGCTCTGAGTTGTCATATGTGGTTGACCAAGGTGGGGGTGCTGCAGGTTGTGCTTTCAATTCGCAGCCATACATGGCCTCACCACTTCCCTCAGTCCCTAAAAGCATGGGTTCATTGTCAAGGAGGGCATACCAGATAAAAGGAAGCTCTTTGGGTGTCTTTCCCTCTTTGTGTTCTACTGTGATGCAAGGGTACCCAGCAGTTGTTGGGTGACAGAACCAGGGCAGCAGGGGTAGAGTCTGTCCCAGAGCCAAAATATCAGGAGGATTAGACATCCTCTGAATATTTTTAGCCACAGGATGTTGAAGGAGGGTGGCTACAGTCTTGTGGTTAGATGAGTGGTTACCTCCAATGGGGTCATTGGTTCCCTCCCCACTCCTTCTATGGCCATGGTTGTCAGTAATGTGACCTTCTTTGGTGGCTGTAGGGCTCTGTTGAGGAGTTCCCCAAAGTCAGGTGGCAGGGGTATAGTATGGGGTGGATCTGGCACACGTGGCTGGGTGCACTTGTGGTGGGGGCATGGGAACCTTGTTTTGAATAAGTGCTCCTTGTTTGATCTGTCTTTGTAGCCTGTTTGACATGAGCCCTAGGCCTCTCTTCTGTCCTTCATCGATGTATTGTGCAAGAATCGGATGTACAGC
>QFEZ01000916.1:39421-51061 GCA_003316425.1 Russula lepida | reverse complement strand
TCTCTCTGAGAGCGCCTCAATTACAAGATCTTTATCTTCCTTCTTCCATCGCCTTATGATTGACTCCGAATTTGAATAAACCACAGACCTGACATAGTCGGTAATATCCTTCTTTTGTCCACTTTGGTCGTGAAGGGATACCCAGAGAGGCGTCAGAGGTTCAAGAACGTCTTTTATGTCAGTCTCCGGGCGGCTCGTGACACAGATATGGAGATTTGGATGGCGGAGATCAACGAGATCCTTCAATAGTTGCAGAACCCCTTCGCGAGCCGATGGAATACCAGAAGTGTTTGGAGACTCGTCAAGTGCGTCCATAATCAGGTATATGGGACGCTGATCAGGGAGCATGAGCATATCTTTCAAGCAGCTTGTCAGAACACCGTTACTAGGCTGCTTCTTTCCTCTATCATGAACCACATAAAGGTCGGATAGAATGTCGCAGCGGAGGCTCGAGCGAGCAGAGAGCTGGGTGAGAAGGGAAGGGAGTAGGTCACGCAAGCCTCGCTTGGTGGTGTTCCGAAAGTCGAAGTAAAAATATGCCATCGATGCCTGTTCGGCATCGCACAGGGCCTCAATATCTTCGATAATCGTAGAACTGATAAGAGACATCAGTGACCTATGTTTGATAGAGGTGATGGCCCACGAACCAGAGAATACTCTTGCCCGAGCCGGCTACAATATCAAGACGTTCAGAGGGTACTGTATCTGATGCAAATTTGGGAAATGACGCACGCTTTCCGTGAACCCAAAGGAGTGAACTTTTTGATTTCCATTCCTGGTACATGCTCCCTTCGAAGAACCAGGTTGCAGTTTTTTTGTGATGAATATCACACGCAATGTTATGGTTAGTTGACGGATCCGGCGGGGAAAGCCATTTGTGGATGCTCTCCCGCAATTGGTTTTCTGAAGTGATGTGTAAGGTTTTACACTCGGTACTGATGAGGCTAAGAGATGACGAACGTTTCACTATATCCGCGTCGTCGGCCGTTTGTTCCACTACCTCCCTTGCTTCCTTTCCATCTGAGCGATTCATGTTGAACCTTTCTCGACACTGAAGACGATTTGCGTACCATGAATGACCTCCGCGACCTTCTCGTTGACGTTGGCCACTCTATCATCTACGGCAAGCACCTGTTCCGTGACTCCCTTCACCATCTCATCTATAGCATGCGCGACTCTCAGATTTTCTGCAATGACCATCCGAGCTTCCTCTTGAGTCAGCCTGTCCAGCCGATTCAGCGCATCTTCCATATCAGTCCTTCCAATCAGCCCCTTCCCAAACTTTTCTGAACCCTAATTCAGTCACAGGAGACATACTCATACTGAATTACTTACTGATTCGCCCTTGCTTTAACTCCTTGGTCGCAATCCCAAGAATGGTGAGGACTTCGGCCAGTATCTGAATAATAGTATCCATCATTTCCGTGGTTGGCGCCACCTGTGTGTAGATCTCCAGGCGTCGGAAAAAACTTTCAATGCGTTCAAAGACATCGACGAGTGTATCGTGGCTTTTCTGGACATCCTTTGCTGCCTGAGAGATGCGCAACGTGTCTTAAGATGACCCGCGCATGTTATCAAGAGGGATTCGTACTGAGAGGAGAACCCCGACTCCGATGAATATAACTTTCGCAGGAGAGAATATCTGGCGAATAAACATGAGACCACAGATCTCAGAAGAACTTGAAATTCGTGTCCTGGGGCTTACAAAGCTAACACCTTCTCCAAGGGTCTCAGATAACGCATACAGAACGTTCACTGTCGGATCGAGCCACTTGGTCCATCGATTATCGCCACTCCGAGGTTGATCGAGTCCCTGTACTTGCCGGTGAAGGACGGCGAGAATCGCGCTGGGAGAGTTGCAGGTCTGGAGCTCCGTGGCGAGTGGATGGGCGAGTAGGTCCTTCCTCGCACGCTTTTCGTACGCTTTTAAGGCATTGTTGAAAATTAGTTGGAAATTGGATGACGAGGTTGCAGTGGTGGGATGAGAAGGAGAGTGAGACATGACGACGCAAGCAAGGAGATTGTTCGTATTGGGGGAGTGATGGTGGGTTCGATAAGAGAGCACTACCGCGAGGAGGGCAGGGGGGCCGACACGTTGTTCATGTGCCACGTCACCCGCTCACTACTTTTCCTGACCTCTTTCGTCCCCTCACTTGTCCTTCGTTCAGTCTATATCTAGTCTCCATCCTAGGCCCCATTTCTTTACAGCATGAGCACCCCCTTTTTCCTACAAATTTTGTTTTTCGAATGTCAGGCATCAGGGCCTGTCAGGTGACTTCGTTCCGGATTGATTAGGCCCGGCCCCGGGAAGCCCGCCAATCTTGTGGCGTAGCTTTGTGGCCCGCATACCATTCCCAATTATTATATCCATATTCTATCTACATTTGTCAACTTTCAATAATCTCGGACAGGTGAATCAGAAAGAAAAAGGAAATAGAAAAATCAATTCACTCTGGGCTTTAGCGGTTTCGCAATATCAACATCTGCTCCCAAGGCCGTCTGCCTCTTATAATACCTGCAACAGCGATCAATTGTTGTTTCGACACGGTCCGGTATGTCGAATGAATTGCACGCGGATGAATTTGACTGACGAAGGCCAGCTCTGGCCGTACGTGGGGTACTGTACCGTGTCACAGACACCAGGTCGCACGCTCATTATACTGTATTATTGACGCAAGGCCCGACCTAATGGGGTCTGATACTCAATATACTGATCTACGAGCTCCTCCGTCCAACGATTCGAATGTCCCGAACAATTTTACCTTCACTCTAGGAGCGCGTAGGCCAGACCCGGACGTGCTTGAAGCAAGTTCTATCCAATCAGCGGGTAATAGGTCGAAAACGACCAAATATCCCGTCTGTCGTGGCTCTCAAACGACGGCTCGTCCATCACCAGCGCTAATTTGACTCTCAGTTGCTGCTTACGAACTAACTTTCCCGAGGATGATGTTGGGCAGTGGCGCTCGCATTGGAGCGGAGGACCAGGGAAGAGGAAGTATAAGAAGAGTCTGGGGAGACAATTTCGATCCGGCTTGCGTTTCGCGCCTTTGGAACCAAGGCGAATAAAGTTGTGCTCGTGAAGATATTGTAAGGTCAGGTAAGTAAGCTCGTGGCAGTTGCGTTGTCTGTCTCGCAAGATACTGCATGTACAAACTTCGCAATGTTAATCTGACTGCCATAGCCACAGCGTGCCATAACGGCCACTGCGTTGTACGTGTATCGTAGCACATGGCATCGCAGCGTGTATACAAGATGAAATGGTGGATTATTTATCATACTGTGTTCTATGAGGATAGAGTTAATGCATAGTACAATGTCCTCTCACTTGGCACGATGCTTTAAAAGTAACTTGATAGTCTCCACGTGTCGCTTCTCCGTCGCAACCTCCAATGGAGTCCTGCCATCGTCATTCTCCACCTCTACACTCGCTCCATGCTCGATTAGCAGACGCGCTAATTCGATTCTCCCGTTGCACAATGCAGTATGCAGTGGCGTAAAGCCACCCATGCACCGTATATTAAGATCTGCGCCGTGCTCAATCAACAATCGAGCGACTCTGGGGTCATTGCGAAGATCTCGTGATGCAAATTCTAATGGAGTGATGCCACCGTTACTCTGGACATTGACATCTACCCCGTACCCAAGTAATACCTGAACCATTTCGAGATCCCCGTAAAGGGCTGCAGAATGCAGTGGGGTGTTCTCATAAAGGCCCCGGGGTTCCACGGATGAATTATTGTGATGAAGTACCTGGGCTAGTTGAAAGTGTCTTCCGGCTAATGCTGCCACAGCTGGTGTCATATAAACACCACCAATAGCGTTCACATGCTGCGGATACTTGACAATCAATTGTTCCACGAGATTCGCGAATCCACAGAGTGCCGCGTAGTACAGGGGCGTGCTTGTACCAGATTTCGAAAAGGGTGTGAACTGAAATAAGATTTCAGAGGTGGAAGGTCTGATATCTATGTCGTGCAGCTGGCGCCAAGCCGCAAAATATGGCTTGTCCAGGTCAAAAAGATCCTCCACCCCTTTGATACGTGACACCACGTCTTCAAATTGCGCATGGCGGACCCAGTATTCGGCGGCATATCTAGCCAGAGGTGCGTCTTTCCCAACGTCGTCTTGTTCATCGCGATCATTCAACTGTAGCAAAATGCTCACGCACGTCTGCGCCAGGATCGTATGCGCAGGCTTAAGAGCGACGTGGTAACGTGTGACATCCACATCTTGACTTGAAGTAGCGAGGCGTTCCGAGGTCAAATATTCTTTGACCGAAAAGTGGGAGAACTGCACCACTCGGGAATCACCAGTATCGACAATGGTGATTAAAGCGGAGCATGACGTCAAAAGCGCTCGTTCTTGATCCTCCCATCGCCAACTTGGGTTCAACTTTGGGGTCCTCTCCCCATTATCGAAGTCAACTGCGAGGACTTCTGCCAGCTCCTCGACGCCGAGTGGCCGGATGGCCACAACGAGGCATTGCAATAGACGTCGAGCATGATCTCGGTTCGGCTTCTTGATCTCCCTCAGCACACGCTCGTATGTCTCATCCAATGATTCTGGTAGTTCCTCCAGAAACCGCCGGACGCTCGGTGGAAGACAGTCCCTTAGGACTTCCAGCTGACAGAACACCCAGCGGAACCTGTTTTGACAATTTAAACAAGTACCGCAAGCGTTAAGTGATTCACATACATGCCATCGGCTCGTTCGGCGAGTATCTTGACAACAAGTTCCTTATCTTCCTTCGTCCATCGCCTCATGTTTGTATCCGAATCCGAGTAAACGATCGATCTAACATAGACTGCGATATCATCCTTTTGTCCAGTTTGATCATGAAGGGACACCCGGAGAGAGGTCAGAGGCTCAATAGCATTTCGTATGTCGATTTCGGGTCGACTCGTGACACATATATGAAGTTTTGGAAGGCCGAGGTCGACAAGCTCTTTCAGAAGCTGAAGCAACCTCTCGCGGGCTGATGGAATCCCGGACGTTATCGGAGACTCATCGAATGCGTCCATGATGAGGTAGATGGGACGCTGATCATGGAGGGTGAGCATGTCTTTCAGACATTTTGTCAAAACACTGTCGCTAGGTTGATTTTCTCCGCTGTCATGGGCGAGATAAAGTTTGGATAGAATGTCGCAGCGGGGGCCTGAGTGAGCAGACATTTGGGTGAGAAGGGAAGGGAGTAAGTCGCGCAGGCATTGTTTGTTGGCGTTCCGGAAATCGAAATCGAAATATGCCATCAATGCTTGACCAGCCTCGCATAGGCCCTTGATGTCTTCGATAATCGTGGAACTGATAAAAAACATCAGTAATCGATGATGGATGGGGCTAAAGATCGACAAACCAAAGAATACTCTTGCCCGAGCCGGCTACAATATCAAGACGTTCAGAGGACACTGTATCGGATGCAAAGTTGGGACACGGCGCACGCTTTCCGTGAATCCAAAGGAGCGAACTTTTTGATTTCCATTCCTGGTACATGCTTCCTTCGAAGAACCACGTTGCAGTTTTTTTGTGATGCGTATCACACGCAATGTTATGGTTGGTTGACGGGTCCGGCGGGGAAAGCCATTTGTGGATGCTCTCCCGCAATTGCTTTCCTGAAATAATGTGTAAGGCTTTATAGTAGGTACCGATGAGATTAAGAGATGACGAACGTTTCACATCTTCCACATCGTCGGCCGTTTGTTCCATAACTTTCCTTGCTTCCTTGCCATCTGAGCGGTTCGTGTTAAACCTTTCTCGTGACTGAAAACGCTTTGCGTACCGTGAATGACCTCCGCAACCTTCTCGTTGACGTTGGCCACTCTGTCATCTACGGCAAGCACCTGTTCCGTGACTCCCTTCACTCTCTCATCGACAGCATGTGTGGCCCCCAGATTTTCTACAATGGCCATCCGAGCTTCCTCTTGAGTCAGCCTGTCCAGCCGCTGAAGCGCATCTTCCATATCAGTCCTTCCAACCAGCCTCTTCCCAAACTTTTCTGAACCGTCGTTCAGTCAAGGGAGACATACCCATCTGAGTTACTTACTGATTCGGCCTTGCTTCAACTCCTTGGTCGCAATCCCAAGAATGGTGAGGACTTCGGCCAGTATCTGGATAATCGTATCCATCATTTCCGCGGTTGGCGACACCTGTGTGTAGATCTCCAGGCGTCGGAAAAAACTTTCAATGCGCTCAAAGACCTCAATGAGTGTATCGTGGCTTTTCTGGACATCCTTTGCTGCCTGAGAGATGCGCAATGTGTCTTAAGATGACCCGCGCATGTCATCAAGAAGGATTCGTACCGAAAGGAGGACGCCGGCTCCGACGAATATCACTTTCGCAGGAGAGAATATCTGCCCAAATAGCTATGAGATCGCAGATCTCGGACAATGTTCGCGTCCTGGGGCTTACGAGGCTAACACCCTCTCCTAGGGTCTCAGATAACGTATACAGAACGTTCACAGTCGGATCAAGCCAATTTGTCCATCGATCATCGTTACTCCGAGATTGATCAGGTCCCTGTACTTGCCGGTGAAGGACAGCGAGAATATCGCTGGGAGAGTCGCAGGTCTGGAGCTCGGCGGCGAGTGGATGGGCGAGTAGATCCTTCCTTGTCCGCTTTTCGTACGCTTTCAGGGAATTGTCGAAAATTAGTTGGAAAGTGGATGATTGGGTTGCAGTGGTGGAGCGAGAGTGATACATAAGGGTGGAAACTAGGGGCTTTGTTGCCCAGGCTAGAGGATGATGGGGGTTCGTTGAGAACACGAGGACACTGCCTCGTGTGCCTGAGTGAGAAACTATTCGGCGAGAGGCGGCAGATAAGCGCGCAGGACTCGAGTTAAGAATCGAAGGCCTCATGATGGAACTGCAAACGACCTCATGCCCATGATAGCGAAAGATGTTCGGTGAAAGTACGAAGTAACCCCCCGGCCGGGTCCACTTTAGTCAGACATGAGGTCTCCGACTACAGCTCAGGTGCTGGTACTCCTTTACAGAATTATGAAGGGCATAACCTGGAAGGTTTCCAACGATACACGTTCCCAGAGGGTTAAAAGCATTTAACAAATAAAAGTGAATGCAGGTAGCCGAGACAATTGCTACATCAAGTGTGTTCAGCATCCAAATCGTGATGTTGCTAGCATGAGCACTTGATGCAACGAGTATATTCCCATGGAAGATAAAAGATACCTCGATACTGTAGCACCATGGGCCCGTAACCAAAACTGCTCCGTCATGAATATCCTGTATGACCATCTCATTTTCCTCGCATTAGGTGGAGTGGGTGCAAGAAATCGACTTTTCAAAAAGCAAGATACCCGGAATACCTGATACCAAGCAACACAGCCGGAACCGCAGCGACTAACAGCACGGGACTGAATATACGCCCCAAGTCGCGGACCAACCGGGCCCAGTCCCGAACAGCTATTGCAAAGCTGCATGCCGCCCCATCAACAATCACCAAAAATGACCGTCAGCGTCCCAGAATCCACAATACGACCGGATTGGAGCTTACCCATTGACGCGGCGAATACGCGCGTTAAGTAATTCATACACACCTGCACGAAGTGCCTCCTTCTCGACTCTGATCACAGGTCCGTCGTCGGGTAACACCCACGGGCACCCACTCGTCGAGATGTCCGGGTCCGTCGCTGCGCGGAACACAGCGCCCGCTATGCGTGGGATGGGCGTCATCGGAAGGCCTGCGAGGAAGAGCCTCGTGGAGAGCTGGAGGATTGACGTGTCTTTTGGAAATTGAAATATGGATATTGCGAATCATAGGTCAGTGAGCTTGCGCACCTGCAAACCAAGGGTGGATGGCGGCGACACGGATATTGTCCTTTGTGACGATGGGGTCCAGAGCGCGCATGAGACCCAGCACACCGTGCTTTGAAGCGCTGTACTGAGGCGCCCTTGGGACGGCCTGCCATGACGCTGCACCAGATCGGTCGGTCGGTGTCTCTGGCACGAAAAAGGTGCGAATACGTGCCTACAGAACCCATCATAACGATCGCCTTCCATGAATCAGGAGTGCGGTTCCGCTTCACATAGTGTATGCCGAGGTGGACGGCTGGTGTCGGTCATATAAACATCAGTACATGGTCTAGTAGGCAACGAAATTGACCGACTATAGAAAACGCCTATTAGGTTGACCTCTAGGGTTGCTAGCTTGGGCGCGACGGGCTTGCCATCCACAACTTTCAGGTCTCCCATACATATACCGCGTGCGTTTTCGGTGATTCCTGCGTTTGGAATCTATCATCGTCAGCACGCAGATGACACCGCGGAGAAACCATAGGAAGTAATATACAGACCACAATGTCGACGGCACCGTGCTTCTCAAATGCGAGTTCGAAGAGACATAGCTGGTCGTCCCAGCTGACTACGTCGCATTTGGTAGCCACGGCATTTCTTGTGTGAAAACGGGAGGACAGGAACTCTCAATCTCGAGATATGATAGTTGAGTAGCTGGTCGAAAATGACGCACCCGCCAGCTTTGGTAATAGTAGAGACAACTGCCTCTGCCCCAGGCACATCCAAATCGCCAATCACCACTTTGGCGCTGAACCGTAAAATCCACGGATTATGCCTTACTTTAGTCGTAGACGCAGGGGTTTAAGTGATATGACTTGCCCGTGCTTCGAGAAGGCCATGGCGACCTCCTTGCCGATCCCGTTCGCGCCACCTACGTGGTAGTTTCATCTCTTGGCCCCAACAGTGCCAACACGTGTATAGGGGGGAGTTGGGGTTAATCACGTACCAGTAAGGACGACTACCTTGCCTTTGGCGCGTTCCGCATAGATGAATAATTCATCATCAGAGATGACGGTGGTCATGGCGAGAGTTTAGGATGACGGTAATCGGAATTGAAGTCGCCAACACTGACCGCTGATCTCCTTATAGTGCTTGACGCCCTTGGCGCCTAAACTCAACCAGACTCTTCCCTTTTTTTTCTTCAACTTTTCGTGACGTCCGGAACCTTCATCAACAAGCTTTTGTTCTTAATTTTTCGAGTCACCCATTGTGCCGGTGGTGTGGGTCTAGAACTGGTCGCTCGACGCTCTCTGACACCACTCACTGCTTGGCTGGCGGGCTGAAATCTTCCCCGACCCTGTAGCCCTCCAACGCTCGCTTCCTCTATTACAATCACCACCAAAAGAACTTCTTGGGCATACAACAATCGAAAATCGCCCTCAGATGACCCGCGCTCATTTACGGAGGATTCGAAGGAGCATTGGGGTGTCGAAGTGTGGAATAAAGTTGGACACTCGCACCATGCCGCGGCATAGGTGAAATAAACGACATTGCACCACATCTAGCGAGGCCCTATGCACTAAGTTCGGGACCATCACCCCGGATAAGTCAAAAAGCTTTTGATGGGTCCTAGCCTGTTTGCTTTATTATAGTAACAATACATCATTGTAATGCTTTCACAGGAAAAAAAACGTTATCGCCGAAGCCGCAAGCGATGGGAAATAGAAGATGCGGCGAGAGCAGCAACAATAGCCGCACTTCGAAATCTGTGCAGACAGAATATAGAGTAAGTTAGTATGATTCCAGCGTCGTAAGTACACATTAGTGTACTGTGGAAGACAATGTCACAGAGTCTGACTCGTAGGCGCTTATCCGAGTCTACCCACCCAATCAATCAGAATGCACAATTTATCTTGTGATTATCGGAATATTTTCGAGACAAAGATTATTATGCACGATGCCAGTCAACGTCAGAGACCAAATTGCCGATGTGTCCCCTTTCGGTACTCAAGCACGTTCCTGTTTTATCCATCGTTCCATGATACTTCGACGGTGCTTCGACGCCTCAATTAATGGTGCTCCGCGTATTCCGTGATTGAAAGTACCAGCGTACACTTCTCCAATAAATGTCCTTCCTTCACCATTTTCGCCTTTGCGGCCTCACCCTTTTCCCGTATACGCTTACTCCCCAGTTACTCCACAGGGTGCCCTCACTGCATCTCCATGCAGTCATTCGCGATCCTCGTTCTCCTGGCTGCAGCAACCGCCTTAGCTGCCTCTTCGTCTTCCTTTCTGTCCACACACCCGGGCGCATTACCATCATCATCGCCTTCCACTCTTTTGTCCCACCCGTCGTCTCTGCCTTCCTCGGTGCATCTGACAACCTCGAGTATTAGCATTCTCACTGAGCCAGGACCGTCCGTAATTCCTGTCACCCCATATTCCTTCGTACCCTTCCCATCGCCGTCTTCTGTGACTCCTATTCCGGGTGTCTACCCCGCAAGTTCACCAAAGCTTCCACCACCCGTCGAGAGTCCAGCACTGGTACCAGATTTCGCATCCGCATGGACAACTGCGTATCAAAAGGCAAAAGCCAAGGTGGGTATATTGTAAATGTTTTCGAAACTTTCGAGTCTTGCGATTGTTTCTGAGACATGCCGTTGGGTGCATCCTCGCCTGATTTATTCCACTTCTTCACTTCACTTCTACCTATTCCATCTGCGTGGCATGTGATGTGCCGTCACCGAATTGGCAGTACGAATGTTGACGCGTGTTTATGTCTTCTAGATTGCCACCTGGTCGCTTGAGGAGAAGGTTAATGTTACCACTGGCGTCGGCTGGATGCATGGCCGTTGTGTCGGCAATATCCCTCCTATCAGCGACTTTCCCGGTCTCTGCCTTGATGATTCACCCCTCGGGGTGCGCCATGCGGATTTCGTAACGGTTTTCCCTGCTGCCATCAATGCCGCATCTACGTAAGTATTGACGGTTTGTTCACGTTTACTTTCTCTCAAATCGATTGGGACAACTGTAGATGGAAGCGTTCGTTACTCCGTGCGCGTGGCATTGCGATGGGTAAAGAACATGTCGGCAAAGGCGTCAACATCGCTCTTGGTCCAATGATGAATATCGGGCGCGTAGCTCAAGGCGGACGCAACTATGAGGGCTTTGGCGCGGACCCTTTCTTGGCCGGAGTTGGAGCATATGAGACCATTCTCGGTATGCAGTCTGCAGGCGTCCAAACTTGCGCGAAGCATTATCTCAATAAGTGAGTAAGTCTGGTGGTTATGGCAGATACGCATTGACGATTGAAATACACGAAACAGCGAACAGGAGAATCAGCGTAGGGTGGAGAGCTCCAACATAGATGACCGGACACAACATGAGATCTATGTGGCGCCATTCTTGCGTAGCGTCATGGCAGGTGTTGCATCCGTCATGTGCTCTTACAATCTGATCAACGGGGTGTATGCGTGCGAGAATAACAATACGATCAACAGGATCCTGAAGAACGAACTTGGCTTCCAAGGGTTTGTAATGTCCGACTGGTCTGCCCAACATTCGACGATCAGCGCCATGACTGGGTTGGACATGACCATGCCAGGAGATATTACATCCCGCTCTAATACATCGTACTTCGGCGCAAATCTTACCGCATATGTTGAGAATGCGACGATCCCCAACGCCCGTGTGGACGATATGGCGACACGGATACTCGCATCATGGTATCTTCTCGGCCAGGATTCGCCGAACTACCCAATGACCAACTTCAATGCGTTCCTCCCCCTGGACGAGGCGACCAACGAACATATAGACGTCCAAGACGACCATGGAAAGCTGGTGCGAGAAATTGACACGAGCAGCATTGTGCTGTTGAAAAATGTCAATGACGCG
>QFEZ01000916.1:9903-39382 GCA_003316425.1 Russula lepida | reverse complement strand
TTGACACGAGCAGCATTGTGCTGTTGAAAAATGTGAATGGCGCGCTCCCGCTGAAGAAGCCCCGCAGGCTCGTGTTGATTGGATCCGATGCGGGACCCGCACACATTTCAGGTCCTAATGAGTTCGCCAATCAGGCTGGGGTGGATGGCATCTTGGCAGCCGGTTGGGGATCAGGGTGAGTGGTTGAAAAGGTATAATGGTGCCCTTGTTTCCCGCTACTTACATTGGGATATAGAACCGCCTTGTTTACCTACAAAATTTCGGTGCGTCTATCATTTGGTCACCATTTGTACCGAATTGACGCTTTGTTTATCACACTTTTTGGACTGGATACTTATAGCCGTACGAGGCATTTCAGGCGCGGGCACGCAAAGATCATACATCTTTTTCGTGGTTCTTTGACGACTTTAACCTCACCAATGCCGCCACAGCAGCTATACAACAGGATGTCGCAATTGTGTTTCTGCAGTCAGACTCGGGTGAGGAATCCACCACCGTAGATGGCAATGTTGGCGATAGGTAGGAACCCTCAAGTCATTTTTGGGGGGATTTTTCTAACAATACGTATTCATACACGCGCTATATGAACAGGAATAACCTCACGGCATGGTTGAATGGCGACGCGCTGGTCCAGGCGGTCGCATCGCAAAACAACAACACGATCATTGTCATCAATTCGGTCGGCCCACTCATTTTGGAAACGTGGATCGAGCACCCGAACATAACGGCTGTTGTCTGGGCTGGTCTTGAGGGAGCAGAAACGGGTAACGCACTCGTGGACGTAATTTATGGGGCGGTGAACCCAAGCGGACGTTTACCGTACACTATCGCTAAGTCTCCGGAGGATTATCCGGCGCAGCTTATCCTTGGTGGTGATGGAAAAGAGATACTGAATATCACTTATTCCGAGGGGTGCGTGTTTTGCGTTTTCATTCTTTCAGGTTGCAGAGAAAACTTACTGTGATTATGCGGTTATTTCGCAGCTTGTTTGTCGACTATCCCCATTTTGACTCGAAGAACATCACGCCACGTTTCGAGTTTGGTTTTGGGTTAAGTTATACTCAGTTCCAGTACTCGGGTCTGAGCATCACTCCGGTAGAAATCGTCGCCGGACAGGACCAGGACGAGCAACTGGAGGCGAACTGGCTGGCTGCTAAGCCAGGACCGCGAGGGGTTGGCTCATCCACTGCACTATGGTTGCACCGCGCGGCATATATCGTGTCGTTCACAGTGCGGAATACAGGCCAAGTTTCAGGGACGGAAGTACGCGTTCTGTCTCCTTTTTCGAGGAAGAAATCGATCGACTCACTGTGTGAGAAAACCTACAAATAGATTTCCCAGGTGTACCTGCATTTCCCCAATGGGGCGGGTGAGCCACCGTCCGTTCTACGTGGCTTCACGGACGTAGAGCTGCAGCCTGGCGGGTCGAAAACGGTAAATGTGACGCTCTCGAGATATGACTTGTCGGTTTGGGACGTGCCCAGTCAGACATGGGTGCGTGCCCCGGGTACGTACTCTCTTTCGGTTGGCGCGAGCAGTCGAGATTTGAGGTTGAAAGGCACGTTATCTCTTTAATTGACTTTCACTTACTTGAAACGTCGCGGACATTTGAACGCTTGGACGATTTTTGGTCTTCTAATCCTACTGCAGTCACGGTATATGATGCCTTTTTATTGCACAGCACAGTCCTTCGTTTGAACAATCACTTGAACAATTACTGATCGTCACCTTGCTCTGGGAATATTGCGTGCCTGCTTGGTGCAGTGACAATCCCCTGGATTTATTCATGCCATGGGTGTGTGGAGGAACGATGGAATGGCTATCACACGTGACCAGGTATTTGCCACGTGGCGTAGTCCAAGTTTCCAATTTTCCGCCAGTTGGCTGCCTTTCAAGTTTGCGCGTCTCGAATTCGGCTCGGGCATAGCGAGCTTGTTAGTATATGTACTTTATGTGCTTGAGAATGCCGACGAAGAATTTGACCTCGTAGAGGTCGTTTTGGCAGGATCGCCATCATGATTACGAGGAATGATTTGAGCTTCTTGCTCATGGAGATGGCAAGTTCGTCCAAAGTTCGTCATCACAAGGGCGGGTACTCAACGTTCAACAAGCGTCAATTTTTGACTAAATATTCATCAATCGTCGCTGACCGCCCACACTTAATCAAATGCGCATGTCACGTTTCGAATCTGTCTCCAAGTACTGTACAATCAACTATGTAGCTTTTAGTAGTAAAACTTCTTTACTGTATACTACAACCCCTGCCTTCATCCCTTCGCACACCACACACCCGTATCAGAATCAAAATCCATTGTAGGCTCATTGGCAACAACCACTGCTTCCCAGTCGGAGTAGCGCTGAACGTCTGCAAGGTGCTTGAATCCAGACCGGAGAATCTCCTCGTAAGTCTTCTTACAAGCCGATTCGAGTCGATCGCATACTATCGTCCAGCCGGACCCCTCCTGGTTGTCCACCTGGGCTGTAGACAAGTACTTCATGATTTTCTTAGTTTCTTCGGGCACCCAGTCGAATATTTTCAACCATTCCCTAATGAGGCCTCCAAAGACAGCGTCTTCCCATGCGTCCCTCATGGTCTGGAGTCTCGACCTATTAGCCATCACATCACCCGACCACACGCGGAGTACCTGGTTGATTCCTGGGTTATTAGCCCTTGCCCCCTCGATGTCCTTGTTAAGGTGGACAATACACCAAATAAGAAGCCACAGGAATGACTCCAGATCGTCGAGGGCGGTATGAAAAATAAACCCGTGATCTAGCCAGAGTCCCAGAATGCGCATGGACATGAAGTACATCGTGCCCTAAGAGGAATGGAATGAGTTCGGGGAGCTCGAGAAGAGACAAGCCAATTCCGGCCACCTACCGAGATTTCCTGTGAGCCAATCGCTTCGCGCCATTTAATTGCTTGGTCCCCATCAATCAAAAATCCTCGACAGAGATTCACGTTTCGTGTGCATTCAAACCTAGAGAATATATCAATACTTAGACTGACAAAAGCACTAAATGAGCCCTCACTCGTTCAATGCGGGACGTTCGACTGGCTCTGAAAAGCACAGAACATTTCCCGAGCTGATGTCCCTGTGCAAGACACCCTTATCGAATAGGTTGTAATGACCTAGATTGGCAAACGTCAACAAAAAGTGAGATACAATGGATCACTACTTGCCAATAATAGCATGAAGAATCGATTCGAGGAGTTCGTCAGGAGATGGCCTGCCTGCATCTACATTATCTAGATCTACGAGGGCTTTCCCCTCCCCGGCGAGCGCGATGCATTGTAGCCCTCTCATTTCAGGCTCACGATCTTCAGGGAGGTCCTTAACTTTAAAGACGTTCCAAGACTCTGCATTGGTAAACAAGCGTTCCATGGAACCATGGGGATCCTCAGCGCCACAGTTGTGGTAGCCAATGACATCTGCTATGCCAAATTGGCCTTTAAACCGGGAAAGTAGTGAGCCCTCCTCAGAATGTCCTTTGATTTGGTACGCTTGTTTATACGTAAATTTGTCCGGCATGTGACCTATTCCATCGGACAACGTTAGCGTCCGCGATTTCAGTTCACCCCCAGTTGGGGCTCTGGCGCCTGGTTATGCGATGCATAAGTGAAGTCTTGCACCAGAATCCGCATGTGTACTTACTAGCACCTTGCAAACTGTATACAATTGTGGCACGACCACGCAAGCTCTCACGCACGTAAAGGAGACGGACAAGTTCATAGAGGTTGCCGTTAATGCGAAACATGTTTTGAAAGCGTGTGGGGTCCAGGCCGTAAGCTGCCTCGTCTTTGATCGATAGGATGCCGACGATGTGCCTCACGAGACCTTCAAAACCTTCTTGTTTCGTAACATTGAGCGCACGAGATGACGAAAGGCCGGATCGACGAAAAAGAAACACGTAGGCATCCAATTTTGAGAAGTCGAAGCCTATGACCAGGGAAAAGAGGCGCCTTTGGTTGCCTATGAGACAACAACGGGCGTATGTCCCAGATTGGCGGACCATATCTCTAACTGACCTCTTGGATTCGATGATGACCTCGATGTGTTCCCAAGATAATTCTTTCGCGTCGGTTGGTAGCGGGCCAAGAATGCCAACGCCGTCCGGCTTTAAACCTTTTTCACTCCCATACGTCTCTTTTACTTCCTTCCCGAACTTATGGAAACGAAGTTGACTGAGAGGGGTCAGAGGGGATGGTGGTATGTGTTTACTGGCGGTATCGATGATTTTATTAAAGTAATTGCACAAAAGGCTCGTATGATGGAGGTTCGTAGGGAAAGCCATTTTTTGGGAACCGAGGATCGGTTGGGGATGATTCGCCCTCATCGGTGAGGCGGTCCAAGGCGGTCCTCAAGTCCTGGGTCACGGCTTGCACAGTCCTGGGTTCAGCAGAGAGGATGGAATTCTTGGCAGTCAGGTCAACATGATATGCTGCACCCATTATCTCGAGCTCGATTATATGCTTCATTTCAGACTGGAGTCGAGGATCTTGGCTTCCCAACATGGAAGGTGTTGGTGATATACCAGAACTGGAGGGGCGGTAGGTGGTTACGGGCCTTATGGCGGAACTCTTCAGTGCAAAAGCCATAATGGAGTAGCCTAATAGAGTCGACGAGGAAAGACTTGGAAGAGTGAAGACTGGTGTTGGAGAAAAGTGAGGATTGGTAGTGAAGACTACTACTAGAGTTTTATCGTGGGGTTTACCGTGCGTCAGCCAGGTAGCACGCTCAGGCTAGGTGGCGTTACTGATCATCATATCGTCGCACTGCTGTCCGTAGTAATCACTGGCACTAGTGATGTCAAAGCCGAAAGCCGGAGCCGGCGGCTCAGGCCGCGGCTGAGCGCGCCTGTCAGTCACGGGTTTGACTTGTCAATTTTCAGCCACTTTTTCACTGCCCCTCGCCTCTCAACCCTCGCCTCTTGCCCCTCACTCACCGCCTCCCTCTCGACCACTGGCACAGGCCATCTGCAAATCGAGGATGACGTGGCACAATTTCTTCAAACAGTTCGGATTTGGGTCGTGAAGCTCAAGTACAATGGCGTCGTGTAAAGCAATTTCGCGAGAATCTTGTCGTTGCGATTCATTTGCTCGACTTGGCTTCTGTGCAGACTCCGTGACTGGGGAGAAAACTCGACTCATGAAGGGGTGTTGCAACCTTTGGCATCATCTCTCGAGTCAGAGATGAGGGAGGGGCGAGCGAGTGCTGCAATGGTGGTAATCTAAGATCAAGAAGCGATCTTCACGCTGTTTATAAACCCCAGCAGTAATCTTCCTTTTTCGACACTACCCAATCTTCACTTTTCTTCAACGCGAGTCTTCACTGTTCCAGGTCTTTCCTCGTCGACTCTATTAGGCTACTCCATTATGGCTTTTGCGCTGAAGAGCACCTACTAGATCACGGGTTTATTTTTCATACTGCCCTCGATGATCTGGAGTCATTCTTGTGGCTTCTTATTTGGTGTATTGTCCACCTTACCAAGGACATCGAGGGGGCAAGGGCAAACAAACAAAACAAAAAAGCGTTTGAATGAGATTCAAAATGGTAAAGTGCCCTTCAACCTAAAGTCTCGACTACTCGCGCCCACAGAAAGAGAGTACGTGCCCGGAGTACGCATCCACGACTGACTAGGGACATCCCAAACCGACAAGTCATACCTAGAAAGCGTCACATTAACGATCTTCCATTCACCAGGCTGCAATTCCACGTCCGTGAACCCACGCAGGACAGACGGCGGCTCGCCCACACCGCCGGGGAAATGCAGGTACAGCTGAGATATCTAATTGGATTTTTGTCCGCATGAGCCAGTCGATTCAGGGACAAGACAAACTTGAAAGACAGAATACGGACCTCTGTCCCTGTCACCTTTCCCGTATTTTTCACCACAAATGACACCACGTACGCCGGGCGATGCAACCATAGCGCGGTAGATGACCCGATCCCTCGCGGGCCTGGCTCAGCAGCCAGCCAGTTTGCTTCTAGTTGTCCGCCATGGTTCTGCCTGCCAACATTTTCAACTGGAGCGATATTCAGATCCGAGTATTGGAACTCGGTATAACTCAGCCCAAAGCCAAATTCGAATCGCGGTGTAATGTTCTTTGCATCAAAATGGCGATAGTCGACGAACAACCTGCGAGATAACAGCACAGTTACAGTGAGAGATTTTGGAGAAAAGCAAGAGGGAAAGAGGCAGTTTGGAAGACAAAAAAAGGAAAAGGAAAGGCACGCACCCTTCTGAATAGGTAATATTCAATATTTCCTCGCCATTCCCACCAAGGACAAGCTGTGCTGGATAATCATCAGGAGACTTGGCGATAGTGTACGGCAAACGTCCACTCGGGTTCTTGTCGCCATAGATCACATCCACGAGTGCATTTCCCGTTTCCGTTCCTCCGAGACCAGCCCAGACGACCGCAGTCACGTTCGGGTGCTCAATCCATGGTTCCAATATCAGTGGGCCGACCGAATTAACGACGACGATCGTATTGTTGTTTTGTGATGCGACCGTTTCGACCAGTGGATCACCATTTAACCACGCCGTAAGATTTTTCCTATACGTACGACGCGTGCGCAGATAGTATTTTGGTAAACCAAATATTTACCTCCAAAAACGACTCAAGGGACCTTACCTGTCACCTGCATTTCCGTCCACTGAGATGAGGCCCTCACCCGAGTCAGACTGCAGGAACACAATTGCAACGTCCTGTTGTATAGCTGCTGTGGCGGCACTAGTGAGGTTAAAGTCGTCGAAGAACCACGAAAAGGATGTATGATCTCTGCGAGCCCGCGCCTGGAACGCCTCATACGGCTATATTATTCATTTCCGTGTGATAAATAAAACATAAAACCTATTTCCAATATGAAACAAGACACGCACCGAAATTTTGTAGGTGAAAAGTGCGGCCCTACGTCTCAATGTGAGTTGTGGGAAACGTGCGTACTGACACTGTGGTGCCCTTTCACTGTGAGCAAAGGGCTTACCCGGATCCCCACCCAACCGCCAAAACGCCGTCCACCCTACCCCGATAAAGAAACTCATTAGGTCCTGCAATACGTGCAGGGCCCGCATCGGATCCAATCAATACAAGCTTTCGAGGCTTCTTCAGCGGCAGCGTCCCATTGACGTTCTTCAGCAGGATAATGCTACTCGTGTCAATCTCCCGCACAAGTTTTCCGTGATCATCTTGCACGTCTATGTGGTCGTTCATTGCTTCGTCGAGGGGAAAGAACACATCGAAATTAGTCTTTGGATAGTTTGGTGAGTCCTGGCCGAGGAGGTACCACGATGCGAGGATCCGGGTCGCCATGTCGTCCACGCGCGCCTCGGGGATCGTCCCGTTCTGAACGTAGGCAGTGAGATTTCTACCAAAGTACGATGTGTTGGGACTGAAAAAAAGATCTCCAGGCATGCTCATGTCCAGCCCAGCCATCGCGCTAATCGTTGACTTCTGGGCAAACCAGTCGGACATTACAAAGCCTTGGAAGCCAAGTTCGTTCTTTAGGATCTCGTTGATCGTGTGGTTGTTCTCGCATGCATATGTCCCGTTGATCAGGTTGTAGGAGCACATGACCGATGCCAGCCCAGCCATGACACTACGCAAGAACGGCGCCACGTAGATCTCGTGCTCCGTCCGGTCATCTACGTTGGAGCTCTCCATCATACGCTGGTTCTCCTGCTCACTATCCCGCATGTCTCAGCGTCAATTTGTAACCGCCACAATCATGGAAGATTCTCTCACTTGTTAATATAATGCTTCGCACAGGTCTGAACACCTGCTGATTGCATACCGAGAATAGTCTCATATGCTCCAACCCCGGCCAGGAAAGGGTCTGGGCCGAAGCCCTCCCAATTGCGTCCGCCCTGGGGTACGCGACCGATGTTCATCATTGGACCAAGGGCGATGTTGACGCCCTTGCCGACATGTTCTTTGCCCGTCGCAACGCCACGGGCGCGGAGTAATGAGCGCTTCCACCTGCAGTTGACCCAAATAGTTTGAGTGGAAAACCAAGATAAAGCAGTGTCAATACTCACGTGGACGCTGCATTTATGGCAGCGGGGAAAACAGTGGCAAAATCTACGTTCACCCCGAGGGAGGAATCTTCAAGACAGAGACCGGGAAATTCGTCGATAGCAGGGATATTGCCCTCACACCGACCGTTCATCCAGCCCACTCCGGTGGTGATGTTGACCTTTTCCTCGAGTGACCAGGTGGCAACCTATTTGGAAAACGAAAGGATAATAATAACATGTCAACGCCACTAGTTCTGTAACACAGAAGTTGGGCAACGGAATGTGCTGTACTGATAGAATAGAATGCAGGGAAGTGAAGACGTAAAGTGTAAACTAGATCAATATGATTTCACATGCTACTTCAAATGCTTATCCGGTCACCTACTATACATCACACAAGCAAACCCGTTATACTCACCTTTGCCTTAGCCTTGCGGTACGCCCTTGCCCAAGCTGACGCAAAATCAGGGACTAACTCTGGACTCTCGACGGGTGGAGGATGTTTGGGTGAACTTGCCGGATATAAGCTCGGAATGGGAGGCTCAGAGGACGGCGATGGGAAGGGTTCAAATACATAAGGAGTAACAGGGATAACAGATGGCCCTGGTTCAGTGAGAACACTGATACTCGTAGTTGTCAGCAACACCGAGGAAGACAGAAGCGAATTGTTATTCCCGGAAGAAATTGAGTTATCCAAGCTGGACGTTGAGGAGGACGTGATTGAGTGGGTTGGCGATGAGAGCGGAGGCGATGGAGAGGAAGATGCAGACAATGTGGAAAGCGAAGGCACAGCCGAGGCGCGTGCTGCGACCACGAGAGTTAGGACGGCAGAAGACCACATGATTGCCTACTGGTGGGGATCCTGTGAACCAGTTGGGTAGGACAGGAAAAGGATTGGATCGTCAAGGGAAGAACCGAAAGGGTGAGCCTTTATAGGTTGACCAGTCCAAAGAAAAGTGCGCAGACTCGGAAAAGCATACATCGTTATTTATGGAGGATTCGAAGAAGCATTAAGGTATCGAAGTGCGGAATAAAGTTGAACACTCGTACCACATGGCGATGAAACAGGGAAAAGGACTCGGAGTTGCTGGCTTCACAAGCACTCCGTATCCCCATACAGTACCCCACCACGGTGGCATGGGTGAAATACGAAGACCAAAACGACACTACACCAGATCTAGCGAGCCTCCATGCTCTAAGTTTGGGACCGTCCCCCCAGGATAAGTCAAAAAGCTCAGTGGGTCCTAGCCTGCTCGCACCAATACATTATTGTAGTGCTTCCACAGGAAAAACAACGTCATCGAAGCTGCAAGCGATGGGAAATAGAAGATGTGGCGAGAGTAGCAATAATAGCCGCACCTCAAAACCTGTTAAGTACACTGCCAGTGTACTGGGGAGACAATATCACAAGCCGGAGGCGCTTATCCGAGTCTACCCAATCAATCACAACACGGTTACTTAGCCATATGATGACCAATTCAACAAAATACGATACCAGTTTTATCCTTTGGTTATTGGAGAATATTAGAGAAGGGGATTATTGCGCACGATGCCAGTCAAAACACATAAAGAGGTCTGACCTCCTCATGGCTATGGTTGTGGTCACAGTGGTACTGGGTCAAATTACCGATGTCACGGTGGCGTTCCCTTTCGGTAACTAGTTACAACAGCGGTCACGTGAAACTAAGACACATATTCGGCAAGACCTACCCGCACCCTTGCAGAGCAGACTGCCCATGGCAACATGGCAACATTTTCCAAAACATGACAATGTCTGATTCATTCATACAAGTGGCAGTAAATGTAGTACAGGTATGGGCTTCGAAATCCAAAAAAATCGTTCAGACAAACCAACCAACCAAAAAGCGTTCGAGTGAGATTCAAAATGGTAAAGTGCACTCCAACCTAAAATCACGACTACTCGCGCCCACAGAAAGAGAGTACGTGCCCGGGGTACGCATCCACGACTGACTAGGGACGTCCCAAATTGACAAGTCATACCTCGAAAGCGTCACATTAACGATCTTCCATTCACCAGGTTGCAATTCCACGTCCGTGAACCCGCGCAGGACAGACGGCGGTTCGCCCGCACCATCGGGGAAATGCAGGTACAGCTGGGATATCTATTTTTCATTTCGTCCGCACAATGAGATTCTCTATTTAAGGAACGAAAAGGAGATGAAAATTACGCACCTCCGTCCCTGTGACTTGGCCTGTATTCTGCACTAAGAATGACACGATGTACGCCGGGCGGTGCAACCATAGCGCGGTAGATGACCCAATCCCTCGCGGGCCCGGCTTAGCTGCTAGCCAGTTTGCCTCTAGCTGTTCGTCCTGGTCCTGAATACCGATGTCCTTGACTGGATTAATGTTCAGATCCGAGTACTGAAACTCGGTATAACTCAGCCCAAAGCCAAACTCGAACCGCGGCGTGATGTTTTTTGCGTCAAAATGGCGATAGTCGACGAACAATCTGTAAAACAACAGCACAGTTATAGCGAGCAGTGCTTTGAAGAAAACAAGGGGCAACAGAAGGAAGAAAGAAAAGCAAAACACGCACCCCTCTGAATAAGTGATATTCAGTATTTCCTCTCCATTTCCACCAAGGACGAGCTGCGCCGGATAATTTCCCGGAGACTTGGCGATAGTGTACGGTAAACGTCCGCTCGGGTTCACGGCCCCATAAATCACATCCAACAGCGCATTACCCGTTTCTGTTCCCCCGAGGCCTGCCCAGACAATTGCAGTCACGTTCGGGTGTTCGACCCATGGCTCCAATATAAGTGGGCCGACCGAATTGACAACGACAATCGTGTTGTTGTTCTGCGATGCGACCGCATGGACCAGTGCATCGCCGTTGAACCATGCTGTGAGGTTCTTCCTGTACTCAAGTACATACGATGCACGTGCGGATATATTAGTTAGGCAAGAACCTTATGGGCCCAAAAGGACTCGAGGATGCGTACCTGTCACCCGCATTGCCATCCATGTAGCCCTCACCCGAGTCGGACTGCAGGAACACCATCGCCACGTCTTGCTGTATGGCGGCCGTCGCGGCATCAATAAGGTCAAAGTCGTCAAAGAACCACGAAAAAGATGTATGATCCCGGCGAGCACGCGCTTGGAATGCCTCATACGGCTATATTATCCAACCCCAAAACGTGATAAATAAGGTGCAAGCCCCATTTACAAACGATGAGAAAACGAAAGACGAACCGAGATTTTGTAGGTGAATACCCCGCTCCTACGACCCAAGGTGAGTGCGGGGAATACGACCCACAGTGCCCTTTCTCTATAAACAGGACTTACCCAGATCCCCACCCGACCGCCAAAACGCCATCTATCTTGTCCAGAGGGACAAACATATTAGGTCCCGCAATACGTGCAGGGCCCGCATCAGATCCGATTAATACCAGCTTCCGAGGCTTTTTCAGTGGGAGCGTCCCATTGACATTCTTCAGCAACACGATGCTGCTCCTGCCGATCTCCCGCACGAGCTCTCCGTGGTTATCTTGTACATCTATGTGCTTGTTCGTCGCCTCGTCGAGATGGGAAAACGCGTTGAAATTGGTCGTTGGGTAGTTTGGTGAGTCCTGGCCGAGAAAGTACCACGATGCGAGGATCCGGGTCGCCATATCGTCCACGCGTGTTTCAGGAATCGTCCCATTCCGGATGTATGTTGTGAGATTCCGGCCAAAGTAGGACGTGTTGGAATGGAATGAAATATCGCCAGGCATGCTCATGTCCAGTCCGGCCATGGCACTAATCGTTGACGTCTGAGCATACCAGTCAGACATTACGAATCCTTGGAATCCGAGCTCATTCTTAAGGATCCCGTCGATCGTGTGGTTATTCCCACAGGCATATGTGCCATTGATCAGGTTGTAAGAGCACATGACTGATGCGAGCCCAGCCATGACACTACGCAAGAATGGCGCCATGTAGATTTCATGCTGTGTCCGGTCGTCGACATTAGAGCTCTCCATCATACGCTGGTTTTCCTGCTCACTGTTCAACGTGTCAGCCATCAATGCGCAGCTGCCTTGATCATGGAGGATCCTCTCACTTGTTAATATAGTGCTTCGCACAGGCCTGAATACCTGCGGACTGCATACCGAGAATAGTCTCATATGCTCCGACCCCGGCCAGGAAAGGGTCTGGGCCGAAGCCCTCCCAGTTGCGTCCGCCCTGGGGTACGCGACCGATGTTCATCATTGGACCAAGGGCAATATTGACGCCTTTGCCGACATGTTCTTTACCCATCGCAACACCGCGGGCGCGGAGCAACGAACGCTTCCACCTGTCGATTGTCCCGATCAAGTTTAGAGGGAAACACGACGACTTGAAGAACCCAATCAATACTTACGTTGATGCGGCATTGATACCAGCAGGGAAAACAGTAGCGAAATCTACATTGTTCACCCCGAGAGGTGAATCATCAAGACAGAGACCGGGGAAGTCATCAATGGGAGGAATATTGCCAACACAGCGGCCTAACGCAAAGCCCACGCCAGTGGTGATGTTGACCTTTTGCTCAAGTGACCAGGTGGCGACCTACATAATAAAAAAAGGGAATAAAGATCACCTCTCAACGCTGCTTGTTTGGCAAGGCAGATATTAAGCGACGCCACATGCCGGGCCGACAGAATAGATAGATAGAAGAGAAGTGGAGACATGGGACATCAGTCGGGTCAAGATAATTTCACATGCCACGTGGGCTGCTCAAAGGGCCACACTTCCACGTTTCGGAAACGACCGTACGATGGGAGGAGACAAGTCGAGACTCAAGAGCGTCTGAAGGGATTCGCTATACTCACCTTGACCTTTGCCTTATGATATGCCTTTGTCCACGCCATCGCGAAATCGGGGACCAGTGCTGGACTCTCAACAGGTGGGGGATGCTTTGGTGAATGCGCCGGGCAGACGCCCAGGGTGGGAGGCCCACAAGATGACGATGGGAAGGGTTCAAACACATACGAGGTAACAGGGATGAGAGAAGGTTCTAATTCAGTGAGCACGCTAATACTTGTAGTTGTCGAAACTACCGAGGGGAACAGAGGTGAGTTACTACTTCCAGATGAAGAGAAGCCAGTAGGGTTGGGTGTCGAAGTCGTGGACGGGGACAATGACGGCGGAGAATTGGTGGAGATTGAGCGGAAAAATGAAGGGGAGGGTGATGAGGACAACGACGGGACCGAGTTTGTTGACGATGACAGCGAAGTTGACTCATATGGGAAGGAAGACGAAGGCGAAGTAGTAAGCGAGGTCGCAGCCGTTGCCCGTGCTGCAGCCGCAAGGATAAGGACCGCAGAGGACCACATGGATGCGTAGTGGGAAAGCTCCGTGGACTAGTTGGATAAGGGTTAGACGTCGAAGGGGAGAATTGAGAAGATGACCCGTATAAGACAGTTACAGTACCGGTTCAGTTGGAAGTACGTGGAGAAGCGTATTCTGGTACTCTATGGAAGGTTTCAATTGGAGAAGTGTTGTTGAAGCATGGAATGACGCCGGACATCACAGGGCAGCAGTACATGTACCGTCCAGGGATGGCTCTGCATGTACTACATGCACTAGGCCGCTTCCTTGAGGCTTGCGTGGCACATTGTCGGCGGCAAGGGGGGAATAGACGCCAAAATGAAGACCTAAAATGGAATAGACCAAGTTCAAGTTATTGTGAAGCGCCTGGACCCCCACATACCTGGCAATGAGTTTGAGGACCGTCACTTGGTATGTTCGACGACCCCTCAGTCTGTTCGCGCTGATACACCGCCATCGTGAAACCATTTTCAAGTTGTGCCTCTACAGAGAAATGACGTCATCAATATCCGTCAAAGATGGAAAGACGCACTGGGCACGTGCCACATTATCTCAGAGGTTCAATTAGCCAGCACTGGCAGATTGGATTACGTCCGAGAACAAACCATGCAACTGTCGCGCGAACTTCAATTTATTGTAATTGTACTGTACCTTCCATCCAATCGTATTAGTTTGTGCACTGATCGATGGTCGCAGTAAGCAAAAATTGAGAAGTGTTGAACTAACTTCTCAAAGGTGTCCCATGTAACACTCAAGTTGCCATCATGGTCACGGTGGGAAGTCAAACTAGCAACGTTTCTTCGAAAGTCAATAACAATTGATATTTGATTGTTTACTGTAAATGAGGGAATTCGAACTGACCGGAAGGGTAGTGTATGGGTTAAGTTACTGTTGTACGCTCGGAAAACAAAAAAATTGTCGAATCGTCCGACAATAATCAACTTGATAGCTGCCATATGCACATTGCGAGAGATTTCTCACTTGGTGATACGTTTCGCGCAGGCCTGATCTGAACCACATATTAAGAAAGGCCAGCAAGGTAACGATCAATGATAGGCTAACAATATATGGTTTGTTCAAGTGATCGTTCAAATGAAGGACAGTACTAGTGCTGTACAAAGAAGAGGTATAGTACTAGTATACCGTGACTGTAGTAGGATTAAAAGACCAAAAATCGTCCAAGCGTTCAAATGTCCGCGACGTTTCAAGTAAGTAAAAAGTCAATTAAAGAGATAACGTGCCTTTCAACCTCAAATCTCGACTGCTCGCGCCAACCGAAAGAGAGTACGTACCCAGGGCACGCACCCATGTCTGACTGGGCACGTCCCAAACCGACAAGTCGTATCTCGAAAGCGTCACGTTTACAGTTTTCGACTCGCCAGGCTGCAGCTCTACGTCCGTGAAGCCACGCAGAACGGACGGCGGCTCATCCGCGCCATCGGGGAAATGCAGATACACCTGGGAAATCTATTTGTAGGTTTTCTCGCACGGTGAGTAGATCGATTCAGGGGAGAAAAAAAAGAAAGAACGCGTACTTCCGTCCCTGTAACTTGGCCAGTGTTCTGCACTGTGAATGACGCGGTGTATGCCGGGCGATGCAACCATAGTGCGGTGGATGAGCCAACCCCTTGCGGTCCTGGCTTAGCAGCCAGCCAGTTCGCCTCCAGTTGCCCGTCCTGGTCCTGTCCGGCGACGGCTTCTACCGGAGTGATGCTCAGACCCGAGTACTGGAACTGAGTATAACTTAACCCAAAGCCAAACTCGAAGCGCGGCGTGATGTTCTTCGAGTCAAAATGGCGATAGTCGACAAACAAGCTGCGAAATAACCGCATAATCACAGTAAGTTTTCTCTACAACATGAAAGATGAAAAACGCAAAACACGTACCCCTCGGAATAAGTGATATTCAGTATCTCTTCTCCGTCACCACCAAGGATAAGCTGCGCCGGATAATCCTCCGGGGACTTAGCGATAGTGTACGGTAAACGTCCGCTTGGGTTCACCGCCCCATAAATTACGTCCACGAGTGCGTTACCCGTTTCTGCTCCCTCAAGACCAGCCCAGACAACAGCCGTTATGTTCGGGTGCTCGATCCACGGTTCCAAAATGAGTGGGCCGACCGAATTGATGACAACGATTGTGTTATTGTTTTGCGATGCGACCGCCTGGACCAGCGCGTCGCCATTCAACCATGCCGTGAGGTTCTTCCTGTTCATATAACGCGTGTATGGATACTTTTTGTTAGAAAAATTCCCCCAGAATGACTCGAGGGTTCCTACCTATCGCCCGCATTGCCATCTACTGTGATGTAGCCCTCACCCGAGTCTGACTGCAGAAACACAATCGCAACGTCCTGTTGTATAGCTGCTGTGGCGGCATTGGTGAGGTTAAAGTCGTCAAAGAACCACGAAAAAGATGTATGATCTTTGCGCGCCCGCGCCTGAAATGCCTCGTACGGCTATAAGTATCCAGTCCAAAAAAATGTGATAAACAAAGCGTCAACTCGGTACAAATGGTGATCAAACGAAGGACGCACCGAAATTTTGTAGGTAAACAAGGCGGTTCTATATCCCAATGTAAGTGGTGGAAAACAAGGGCACCATTATACCTTTTCAACCACTCACCCTGATCCCCAACCGGCTGCCAAGATGCCATCCACCCCACCCTGATCAGCGAACTCATTAGGACCTGAAATGTGTGCGGGTCCCGCATCGGATCCAATCAACACGAGCCTGCGGGGCTTCTTCAGCGGGAGCGCGCCATTCACATTTTTCAACAGCACGATGCTGCTCGTGTCGATTTCTCGCACTAGTTTTCCATGGTCGTCTTGTACGTCTATATGTTCGTTGGTCGCCTCGTCCAGGGGGAGGAACGCATTGAAGCTGGTCATTGGGTAGTTCGGCGAGTCCTGGCCGAGAAGATACCACGATGCGAGTATCCGTGTCGCCATATCGTCCACGCGGGCGTTGGAGATCGTCGCATTCTCAACATATGCGGTAAGATTTGCGCCGAAGTACGATGTGTTAGAGCGAAATGTAATATCTCCTGGCATGGTCATGTCCAAGCCGATCATGGCGCTGATCGTCGAATGTTGGGCAGACCAGTCGGACATTACAAACCCTTGGAAGCCAAGTTCGTTCTTCAGGATCCCGTTGATAGTATTGTTGTTCTCGCACGCATACACCCCGTTGATCAGATTGTAAGAGCACATGACGGATGCAACACCTGCCATGACGCTACGCAAGAATGGCGCCACATAGATCTCATGTTGTGTCCGGTCATCTATGTTGGAGCTCTCCATCGTACGCTGGTTCTCCTGTTCGCTGTTTCGTGCATTTTCAACTTTCAATGCATATCTGCCATAACCACCAGACTTACTCACTTATTGAGATAATGCTTCGCGCAAGTTTGGACGCCTGCAGACTGCATACCGAGAATGGTCTCATATGCTCCAACTCCGGCCAAGAAAGGGTCCGCGCCAAAGCCCTCCCAGTTGCGTCCGCCTTGAGCTACACGCCCAATATTCATCATTGGACCAAGAGCGATGTTGACGCCTTTGCCGACATGTTCTTTACCCATCGCAATGCCACGCGCACGGAGTAACGAACGCTTCCATCTACAGTTGTCCCAATCAATTTGAGAGAAAGTAAATGTGAACAGACCATCAATACTTACGTAGATGCGGCGTTGATAGGAGCAGGGAAAACCGTTGCAAAATCCGCAAAGCGTACCCCGAGGGGTGAATCTTCAAGACAGAGACCGGGAAAGTCATTGATGGGAGGGATATTGCCGACACAACGGCCATACATCCAGCCGACGCCAGTGGTGACATTGACCTTCTCCTCAAGCGACCAGGTGGCAATCTAGAAGACATAAACACGCGTCAACACTGCTGATTCGGTGACGGCACACCACATGCCACGATAGAAGAGAAGTAGAGAAGTGGGGGAAATAAATCGGGTGAGGATGCACCCAATCCGCGTGTTTCAGAAACAATCGCAAGACGCGAGTGACAAGTTGAGAGTTTTTGAGTTTCGATAAAATTTTCAATATACCCACTTTGGCTTTTGCCTTTTGATAAGCAGTTGTCCATGCCGGTGCGAAATCTGGTACAAGTGCTGGACTCTCGACGGGTGGGGGATGCTTTGGTGAACTTGCCGGGTAGACACCCGGAATGGGAGCCTCAGAAGACGGCGATGGGAAGGGTACGAAGGAATACGGCGTGATAGGGATTACGGACGGTCCTGGCTCGGTGAGAACGCTGATACTTGAGGTTGTCAGATGCACCGAAGAAGGCAGAGTCGAGTTACTGCTTCTAGCAGAAGATAAGCTGGTCGGGGTGGACGTCGATGTTACGGAGGGAGACGAAGGGTGGGACAAAGGAGTGGACGGCAATGATGACGGTGGTGCAGCCGGGTGTGTGGACGGGAAGGAAGACGAAGGGGCAGCCGAGGCGGGTGCTGCAGCCAGGAGAACGAGAACTGCGAAAGACCGCATGGAAATGCAGTGGGTGCACCCTGTAGACTAGTTGGGGAGGACGGGGAAAGGGTGGGACCGCAAAGGCGAGAATGGTGAAGGAAGGACATTTATTGGAGAAGCGTACTCTGATAGTTTCAATCACGGGATACGCGGAACAACATTGAGGCGTCGAAGCATCGTCGAAGTATCATGGAACGAGGATAAAACGAGAAGAGGTGATTGAGTAGACGTTATAGACCCGATCGACCTCGAGGCCTCGTCCACTTGACCGTTAAAAGGACGATGGACCATGCGGTTACTGTCTTAATTAATTAATTCTAGATTTATCCGGTAGACCGGTACCAAATGAAGTTAGCATCCAAACGGCTATCAAACCTTTGCCACCGGCGGCACGTACTACTGCCAATGCAACTTCGAGTTCTATTCATGCGTGGACTCGGATGCCTGTCAGCACTGCATGACCAGGACGTAGTCACCTTTCCACTCGACGTCGACATCACAACTCACACGCCGTGCTCCCGAGTTCATGATTATCTTCTCTCTTAACGTTGTATTGAACAAGGCGTTGGATACTGAACGTCGTCCTCCCTCTCGTCAACTTTAACCGAGTCGTATGTGAATCAATGCTCAGAGCGCTCAAGATTAAAAATAGTATAGAACCTGTAACTGTTAAAACAACAAGATGAAACAGCACATGTATCATCAGACCACGAAGCGGAGCTCCATATCTCACTCGTCCAGGGTATCCAAACGGACCCGCATCGAGCCTACACCGTTTGTCATGACGGTTTACAGACGCTTCAGCGCCTTCTTGCGCTTCTCTCCCCCTCCAGGCGCTGCACCGCGCTTGACTGCCTTTGCTGGGCTCAACGTAGCACCCGGTTTGAGTACCGGTGAGACGTTAGAGTCCGCTGTTCCTAACGGTGCGGGTGAAACATGACGTTCCTTCCCCCTTTCGCCCTTCGCATTGGTGAGTGATGGGAGTGAAGACGACACTGAGAGCGTGTTCGATGCGGATTGCTGTAATGGAATCGTCGCGATCGTCGTGGTCGTGGCCCCTTTCTGCGGCGGGAGAATTGGAGGTGGCGATGGCGATGGTAAGGTGGATGCGGAAGGAAGAGTGGCGGTAATGGGTGCGGGAGCGTTCTGCGTGTCGGGGGGTGCAGATTGTGTTTCAAACTCTGGTGGTGGAACCTGTGCAGAAAACTTGAATCAGCTGGCGAACAGTTTTCGGAATCACGTCATGAGGCGTGCCTTGGGTGTCGCGTGCACGCTCGTGATGAGCTTAGCACGTTCACAATAGCTCTCATAGTTCTCCTGCAGCAGCTTGCCAGCCTCCTCGTCGAGCGCCGAGTCCGGATTCGGGTAGATAAGTAGGCACTTGACGGTAATGAGGATATGTCCAACGCCATATGTGGGCTTCCAATCCTTTTTTAAAGTGTTCACGCAGATCTCCCCCGTGCTCGAGACATTCGGGTGGAATATCTTGGTAGCGAACCAGCCTGTCAACAAGGCTTGAGGAGGGATATTAATCGCAAGGCAAATGAGCCGTACATCTCGGTGGTGCCGCAGGAAACTCATCGGTGAATTCGAATTTCACGCGAAAGTAACCCCCATGGTATGGCGTGCCCTCTGCAAAAACGCGTCAATATAGTTTCGGTCGAAAAGCCTCGTCTCGGAGTCTAACCTGGGCCTTCGATGACACCCACAAGGTCTAACACACTTTCCTCGCTCAGCTGAACACGAATGCCTTCCGGAGGACTTGTTCTGAGTTCTTTCAATTCGCGCATAAGGCGACGCATGGCAGGTAATGGTAAAGACTATTTTCATTGCATGATTTTCAAGCACTGAGCACTAGAAAGTGGGAAAAGGCATTGCTCACCATGGTGTGTAAACAGGATTGACGACCGGCGATATCTGAAAAAGCGGGAGGAAGGGAAGCCCGTTAAAAGTTGAACGCGGATAAAACGAACAGAGCGGAACCAAACGCGCCTCAATTTCCATCTCCGACATTTACAGCACGTGATCCCACGTGGCGTAGGCGGACTGCCCAGCTGCCCTTGCCGGAGCCGGATACTGGTACGATATGCGGATTATCTTGTACTCGACCGAGCTTTTCGATAAACACCATCCCCCAAATAGCCTATTCAAATGCCCTGACGCCAACAGTGGGTAATTCTCCCACGACTGACAGCAGTCCAACTATCGCCTACGTTGCGCCTGAGAATACGCACGCACAGGGCGTCTCTGTATTATACACGAGGCGTCTTCAAGTTTCTCCTTCCTTTTCTATACAATTCCTTTTATATTTATCAAGCCTCAGATTCCTGAGACCGCATCGAGCTCGGAGCTTCGAACTATCAAGTGGTTTTTGACAACGCCTTGAGTCTATAAAAAGAAAACCGGGAAGGACCTTACCTCAGATTCATTGCCTCGCGGGCCCGAAACTTGCAATCTTCCAACGCAGTCCTCACCTTGCTGCAACAGCAAATCTCTGGCTTTGACCAATCTGGCAGTAGCAGTGAGAGGCTCACAAGCCGGGTCCATCCAGTGGTGAATGTGCTCTACAATTTTGCCCAAATAATTAGCGCTGGTATTAGGCTAGTGAGCCTCAGCTTTATTCGATCCCCACACTTTAAATCTCTGTTCTCTAGGCATACCCACTAGCAACATCATATTCATGCATTGCATCCCTTCTTTCTGTGTGTTGTGCGTCTTCCCTCCCTGCTACCTTGACGCCCAGTAAATGAACTCATTTTAACCACCATGTTCGAGCGCTCAACTTCGGCGCTCATTGATCTTTCTTGTCTGGGGGAACTTATTGTCTTGGTCAGCTCCACGATCATCGAGGACATCGACGCCATGCGGAAACTTGGCAAGCGTCATTAGCATTTTTCTATTGTGATTTTAGGGAGGATCAAAAGAAGGACCTGCGCGGACTGCTCTCCTCCTTGCTAGTTCAACTTGGTCATCAGTCTGACTCCTGATATTCTTTCCAAGATTCACTCGGACCATGCCAAGGGTTCGCGTTCTCCCAGCGACGATGCGCTTGTGGGATGTTTAAAAGATCTCCTCAAACTCCCCAGACAAGCCCCTGTTTACCTCATCGTGGATGCTTTGGATGAATGTCTAGAATCATCTGCCATCAGATCTCCCCGTCTGGAGGTTCTAAATCTCATCGGGGGACTCATTGAATCACAGATTCCAAATCTGCGCATATGCGTCACCAGCCGATTGGAGATTGATATCAAAAAGGACCTCAGTCGATTAATTTCCCTCTCTGTTTCCCTGCACGACGAGAGAGGACAAAAGAAAGACATCGAGGATTACATCAAGTCGGTCATTCACATACATCGAAAAAACGAAAGATGGAAAGCAAAGCACAAGCAAATGGTCATCGACGTCCTCACAGAAAAATCCAACGGCTCGTAAGGCGTCAATGCCAATTTCTTGATGAGTCCCGCTCATTTCTGTAATGTAGGTTCCGTTGGGTGGATTGTCAGGTGGAACACATTTGTGGCCGACATCCAGCAGACCTTGAGAGAGCACTAGCCGAATTACCAGAAACGCTAGATGAGACATATGAGCGCACGTTGCGAGGAATACAGGAGGCAGACTGGGAATTCGCGCATCGCGTATTTCAATTCATCGCAGTGGCTTCTCGCCCGCTTCACGTCAAGGAACTCGCCGAGTTGTTTGCATTCGATTTTAATGCGGGATCAAAACCGAATTTCCATGAGGATTGGCGCCTGGAAGATCCAGCGGACTCTGTGCTGTCTGCATGCTCCACTTTACTCTCTGTTGTCGACGGTGGATATCATTTGGGAAACATCATACAATTTTCACACTTCTCTGTCAAGGAGTTCTTGATGTCTACTCGCCTTGCTGAAGTAACCGACACTATTCCCCGCCGTTATCATATCTCTGTGACACCTGCTCATACCCTCGCTGCACAATCCTGTTTGGGCATTCTGTTACACCTGGACAAGGATGTCATCAATCTCGACAGTTTGGAAGACTTCCTTCTCGCCGAATACGCTGCGGAGCACTGGGCATCCCATGCCCTGTTTGAAGACGTGTCGCATAATGTGGAGGATGGGATAAAACAACTGTTCGACCCGGGCAAACCACATCTTGCGGTCTCTGTCTGGATAAGTGACCCAGCAGTTCCGACATGGAATCGAAAGAAACGGCCCGAAAGGCCGCTGCCACTTTGCCAAACCCCCTTGCATTACGCCGCTTCTTGGGGCCTACATTCCATAGTAGAGATGCTCATCGTTGAGCTGTCACAGGATGTGCGCTCTCAACATTCCACCTACAATGTGACTCCATTGCATCTTGCCTCGGAAAATGGACACCTGAGAGTCGCTTGCAAGCTTATCGAATGCGGCGCGGATATCACAGCCCAGGACAAAGGCGGAAATACTGCACTGCATGTCGCGTCGCAAATGGGACACGTGGACATTGCTCGCATACTTATCGAGCGCGGTGCAGATCTCACAGTCCAGAACAGTCTCGGGGAGACACCATTGAATTTTGCGTTGGATTTCCACGAAGTGCGCGCTGCTCGCATGCTGATTGAGTGCGGGGCAGATGTGACGACCCAGGACAATGACGGGTGTACCCCATTACATCGCACGTCACCTTGGGGAGATGTGGACACGTATGCTTATTGAGCGCGGCGCGGATCCGACAGCCCAAGACAAATTGGGGGAGACTCCATTACATCTCGCGTCGCAAGAGGGAGAAGTGAACGTCGCTCTCGTGCTTATTGAGCGCGGCGCATATGTGACAGCCCAGACTAAGTACGGGCAGACTCCATTACATCTCGCGTTGGACAGGGGACAAGTTGACGTCGTTCGCTTGTTCATTGAGCGCGGCGCATATACGACAGCCCAGAACAAGTACGGCCAAACTCCATTACATCTCGCGTCGAAAAGGGGACTAGTTGACGCCACTTGCATGCTCATTGAGCGCGGTGTAAATGTGACAGCCCAGGACAATGATGGAGAGACTTCGTTACATCTGATCTTAAAGAGACAAGTTGACTTCGTTCGCTCGGTCGCTGAGCGCAGTGCGAATGTGACAGCTCAGAACAACGATGGAGAGACTCCGCTATCTCCATTTGGGGACCGGCAGTTTTCACGGGAGTGTGTGGTAATCGCTCGTATACTTCTCGAGCACGGCGCCGACGTCAATGCCGAGAACATGGATGGATGCACTCCTCTTCATCTGGCATCGCAAGGTGGCCCGGGGCTCGCGGAAGTCATACGCTTACTTGTCGAGCGTACCTGTCGAGTAACTTATGTTGCTGATTCTGGTTACCACAACATCAGTTGAATCCATTCTTGCGGCGCAGGGTATGTACAAATGTTTATCGTTATTCTATTTTAGTTACTATCGAACCATCTATCCGGGGAGCAAAGGTTGTGGAATTGTATTCGCACATGATTAGCTTGACAACTACGACCTTCATGTTCATTTGTGCATGATGAAAAATCGCGCAATACGTATGCACTTCTCTTTCTTTTTTTTTTTTTGGAAAGTGCCTTGTCCTGTTAGCTTTCGAAAAATATTGACTATGATAAGCTTAGTGCGCTATAGCCAGGCCCGTGCCCCGGGAGCCGTTCCCGGGTTGTGAGAGTGTTGTGAGCTGGATGTGAGACTCTTACTGGAACACGATACGGTGCAAATGTCAATCTTGATGCGCGTGTGGGCGCTGTGAGTCCGTGCGGTACGGTTCCCGCAAGCTAAAGAAAAGGGGGACAAAGGTCAGTAAGAGACGCTTTTAGGGGATACTTACGGCGACGCGGCGGTCCAAATCCGAAGTAATCCTTCAAAGCTGAGAGAAAGGGGCGAGAGAGAAGAGAGTTGAAGGACGAAGGCACACAGGAGGGAAGAGGGACTTCGCTACTGCATTTCAACGGACAAGACGGTTTAAATACATCAGTGCTTAACTATGAATGAACCCTTATGAGGTTTTAGTGCGAGTTAATGCGAATAAAAAGAGAAAAGGGAAGTAATGTAAAGACGAGAGACGACACGCGGCCAGTGGCCACAAGGTGCACAGATCACGTGACGATCGAAACATACAGTCCAATACTACAAGCAGACATTCGCGTGGCAAGAGACATCAACGATCGCAGGGAAGGGGACGATAAATGCGTTACAAGAGGGCTGAATCGAATTTAGAAAGGGCATTGTGGAAAGGAATCAGACAAACTCGGGAGCGACATGGAGTCACCGTGGGGTAAAATGAAGGGGATCGTCCTTGGATATAACGGGACCAAGACTGGCAGAAATGAAATAAAGTGTCAGAAAGAAGGGAGGGAAGTGAAAGAGATGACGTAGCAGGGAAGCAGAAGGGGAATAACCCTCGGCCGACCACTCCGAGTCTAGCAATCCGGGACGAGAAGGTTCGGGGCTTTGGTTGAAGGAGATCTCAAGTGCAGGTGTACCGGGAAGACTCAGAATATCGTAGAGAAGGCATTAGGAAGAGAACGGCCGTGGGCCGCGCTACTCTCCTTACAATCTGCAGAACCTCAAAGGCCAGACCGCACTACAAATAGCGTCCCAACATGACAACCCCAACATCATACGTCTTATGCTAAACAATGGTGCGGACGTGGACGCACAGGATAACGATGGTTCCACTCTGCTGCACCTAACAATTTCTGGCCCGATGAATACTCCCGGGCCTGGCGTGCAGAATGGCTGACTCGGATAGAACTGTTACCGGAGCATGGCGCAAATGTCAACCCTGCGGAACTACCGAGGCCAGACTGCACTACGCAATGCATCGCATTGTGGCGATACCGAGATCCTACGTCTTATACTAAACAACTTGAACAGTGCGGACGTGCACGCACAGGATAACGATGGGTCCCAGGGTCGACTCCGCTGCATCTGATAGTTTTGTGGACCGTCCGTGGATTCCGAAGCACCTGTAGATTCCGAAGCATCCGTAGATTTCGAATCACACCGGGAGGTGTAAAACCGTCACCGGAGGCTGTAAAGCCGTTACTCGAATATGGCGTAAGTTCCGACAGGGAGAACAATCGGGGTGAGACCCCACTCCAGGTTGCGACAGCGTGAGGACTTCAGGAGATCACCCGGTTGTTGTCAGCGCATGTTTAAACCGAGCTCCCCGCGTGGCAAAAGTTTTCCCTGCGCGTATGTTGATCTTATCTTGTCCTATGAAATTTTCATTCTAAAGCTCATTAGGATACTCCCTAGATCTTTTCCATTGTCAAGCAAAGCAAGCACGAGTGGTTTCAGGTTTTTTTAGTACGTGCCAAAGTGTCCAGGAATTGAGGAAAGGCGTGTTACTGGTGATACCTGATGATGAGCCAGCGAAGCTCAGGCTGGTATAAAATGAAAAGGGGGTGAATCATGTATTTAGTGGAGAGATGTCTGAAATATACCGCACTCCGAGTGTGTATCAAGAACAGAAATTTGATAGAGTCGGGAGTGTTGGCAAAGTGAGAAAAAAAGAACCTCTCTAGTGGCTCTTGGACTGGCGTCACGGTCGCCGGTCGCGTCCTTGGGATTGTCTTCCTCACGTGGGTGGAGCAAATCTCCGCGCCCTGCATCGCACCGCACGGCCACTCCCTCAGCCAATACGTGTAATTATACTATGTTTTAGCCAAGTCTACAACATGAATACCAGTTTCTGTAATCAGCGAGTCGCTCCTCGCCCACTACGGCGAGCCTTGTTAACTTACTAACAATGAGATGGCTCAAGCTCATGCCAGTGCACTCATGCCCCGGAGTACTCATAAAATTGCGATGTAAATGAACGTAGCGATATCATCTATACAGTTTGGTCATTTGACTTATAATCGGACAGCAATCGCATAGCCTCTTCCTCTCCTCTCGCCAACGCAACCTGAAATGCGGTCCCTTCCATCAAGTCCTGCAAGTCGACATTTGCGCCATGCTGGAGCAATAGCTGGATTACGTCGAGGTCTCCCTTGAACGAAGCCAAATGCAGCGCAGATATGCCCCTCTTGCTCTGTGCATTGACATCCGCACCCTGCGCCAGCAATAGCTCCATGACTTCGATATATCCACCCCAAGTTGCATCGTGTAGTGGCGTGCCACCCTTTTCGTCTCGCACATGGACATCCGCACCATGGTCGAGAAGGAGTCGTGCCGCCCCGAGGCTCCCCTCGCACGTTGCGAGATGCAACGGGGTTGACTGGGTATGATCTCTTGCCCCCACGTCCGCGTTGTGCTCCAGCAATAATCGCATGATGTCGAGGTGTTTGTATTTGGCTGCGCAGTGTAGGGGCGTAAGACCATCGATGTTGTGCATATGAACATTTGCGCCATGCTCAAGCAACAGCTTTGTCACCTTGGGGAGTCCTTTACACGATGCGAGGTGCAGCGGCGTCGAGAGGCTGTCATCTTGGGAATCTAGGTCTACGCCATGGATCAATAACAGCCTGGTGAAGTCTAAATGATAAGTCCAGAATGGGAATCCGCTCTCTACGATTTCATGTAGAAGGGTTTTCCAGTTGTTGCGTACATGGACACTTGCACCACGCTCAAGGAGCAGCTGGGCGCCTTCGACATTTCCATAGCGTGTCGCTAACTGAAGTGGTGTCAAGTAATTGCTATTCTGCGCATTCACGTCCGCGTGGTGCTCCAGCAATGACTTGATGACGTTGCGGTATTTATCCGACATCCCATGGCACATAGCCTCTAAGGCCGTGTGCAGTGGCGTCTGACCTTCATTATCCTGCGTGTTGGCATTCGCATGACACCCTAGAGCTAGCTGTACAGCCTCTGGGCTTCCTATGTATGGTGCAAGTTGTTTGGGAAACAAGGGGTCGTCGACTGGCGCATCCGCGTCTTTAACTTGGTCCAGTAATAGCTGTATTATTTCGGGGTGACCATGCTTTGCTGCTAGGTGAATTGGTGTCTGGCCCTCGTTGTTTGGTAAATCGACTCTTGCGCCATGCTCTAGTAGAACCCGTGCCACCTCTAGGAGGCCTTGACTTGATGCCAGATGTAGCGGTGTCCATTGGTAATTGTCCTGCGCGTTTACATCTGCACTGTACTCCAGTAGTAACTTCACGAGGACAGACTGCGAGGCTGTACGCAAGTGGCCAACCTCTCGGCCCAACGCTTCGTGCAGTGGCGTCCGGCCATCTTTGTTACGTATATCGGTATTTGCACCATGTTCAAGTAGGAGCAGAGCAGCCTTGACACACCCTTCATGGCATGAAAGGTGCAACGGCGTTGAGCGGTGACGATCTTGTGCGTCTACGTCCGCACCATGCTCCAGTAAAAAATGTATTACTGTGAAATATCGGACTTGCAAACGGTCATATACACCGACCAACGCTTGGTGTAGTGGTGTCTTGTCATTGTTGCACCGCACATTGATGTCGGCACTGCGTTCAAGAAGCATCCGAGTGACCTCGAATAGTCCTTCGTATGCTGCCAAATGAAGGGGAGTCCGGCCCATGCAGTCTCGAATGTCAACGTCTACGGAGTGTGCAAGAAGCAGCAGTGAAACATCTTCGTGTCCCTCTTCCAACGCTGCGTGCAATGGATTCCCGTATTCATCGCTAGAGCATACATCGTTGGGATGTTTCAAAACGAGGCGTTTCGCCAGGCCGTAAAATCCGAGTTCCGCAACATAGTATAAAGGAACTGCTTCTGGGAATTGGCCCCAAGGGAGACTTCCACGCAACCAGAGCCATGCAGCAAAATGAGGTTCTTCTGGGTCAAGAAGATGGTCAATCCCATCCTGTATGCGTGAAAGCACATCCCCGAACTCCGCATGGTCACCGATGTAATCAGCGGCGTATCTAGCAAGAGGGAAATCGTTGATGTCTTCTTCATCGACATGATGGTCCAAACGGATCAAGACACCAAGACAAGCCTCGGCCATAATCGTATGCGCTGGCTCTTGAAGGATGTGATAGCGTGACGTGTCCTTCTTCGAGGCAAGGCGATCCGATGTAAGGAACTCCTTGACAGAGAAGTGAGAAAATTGAACCTCTCGCAAACCGTGGACCTCGACGACAGTGACAAGACTGGAACATGCTGACAGCACCGCTTGCTCTTGATCCTCCCAACGCAGATGCTCGTTCAACTTCGGAATCCCTCCCACCGCACCAGAATCGATCGCGAGAACTTCAGCGAGCTCCTCTACGCGAAGAGGGCGAACCGCCACCGTCAGACATTGCAAGAGTCGATGAGTGTGTGCTCGGTTCGATTTCGGAATCTCCTGTAGTATCCGCTCATAAGTCTCGTCTAACGTTTCGGGAAGCTCCTCAAGAATCTGCCGCACGCTCGGCGCGAGACAGCGACGTAATGTTGCCAGTTGACAGGTAATCCACCGAAACCTGACGAAACGAATGAGTGACCGGCATGAGAATATGATAATACCCTTACATTCCATCAGCTCGGTCTGAGAGTGTCTCGATGACCAATTCCTTGTCTTCAGCTCGCCATCTCTTCATCTTTTTATCCGAGTGAACGACCGAGCGGATGTAGTTTATAATATCCTCTTTTTGTCCGGTTTGATCATGGAGGGATACGCGGGAAGATTCGGATGTCCATTGTTCGAGGGATGTCCGAATGTCAATTTCGGGGCGACTCGTGATGCACAGTCGCAGATTCGGGCTGTGCAACTCAAGGAGACCTTCCACAAGCTCTAAAACATTTTCCCGTGATGACTGCAGTCCTGAGGTGTCGGGACATTCATCAAGCGCATCGATAATAAGATAAATTGGGACAGGTCTTGCTGTTGTTATCATCTTCTTGAGAGATCGGGCGAGTGCAGCATCAGATGGTTGTTGCGAGCCATCACGGTGTGCCCGGTATAAGCGGAGGAGAACGTCGCAAAAGGAATCGGATTGATCGCAGAGTTGAATAATAAGAGATGTCAGCAAAGCTCTGGCATCCTGCTTTCCAGTATCCTTGAAGTCAAAGTAAAAATACGCCGTCGAGGCCAACCCGGCATTTGAGATACGTTCAAGATCCTGAATGATCGCAGAGCTGTGCGATACCCGATAGAATAAGCCACTCTCCCGACGTCTTGACAACCTGGGGAGTAACCTACCTGAGGATACTCTTTCCTGACCCAGCTACGAAACAGTCAGCAAGGGGCAAGCCATTGGAGGACAAGAAGACGTACGTTTTCCGTGAACCCACAACAAGGAACCTGACGTTTTCCAATCCATGAAGATATTACCTTCGACGAACCATGTTGCGGTGCCTTCGTGTTGGACCGCGCTCGCGGCGTTGTAATTTACTGACGGGTCCGGGGGAGAAAGCCATCTTCTCAGGTCCTGACGCAACTAGTTCCCTGAGAGGGTGCTTGAGTCTCCACAGTCCAATGACAGGGATACGAGATCACGAACGGTTCAGATTGCCCAAGTTGCATTCCAAGTGGTGTATGGCACCCATCGTCCTCTGAGCGCCTGATCGAATGTGAATGTCGAGGGTGAGCGTGGAAGGGTAGCTGCGTAGACACACGCACCTTCAATGACCTTGTCCTCGACGCTATTGCCAGCTCTTTGCGTCGCCTTCAACCCTTGTGCAGCTACCATCAGAACTTCATCTTTCGTTAGATTGTCCAACCTCCGTAAAGCATCCTCGATATCTGTCCTCCCAACCAATTTCTTCAAAAACGTTTCTGAAAA
>QFEZ01000913.1:0-26453 GCA_003316425.1 Russula lepida | reverse complement strand
AGAGCGGTCTGTCTCAACACAACCACCCATATTGCATCAGCTGACTGCCTGTATTTGCACAGCCAGCTGGTACCATATGTACATGGCATGCACAATCGCACATATGGTACCAGCTGACTGCCTGTATTTAGCACAGCCAGCCGGTACCATATGTTCATAGCATAAATAGTCATACATATGGTACTGGCCGACTGCCTGTATTCAGCAAAGCCAGCTGGTACCATATGCACATAGTGTGATGATCACACATATGGTACCAGCCAACTGCTTGTATTCAGCACAACTGGCTGGCACCATGTGTACATAGCATGCATGATCATACACATGGTACCGGCCGACTGCCTATATTCAGCACAACCGGCTGGTACCATATGTGCATAGCATGCATAGTCATACAGATGGTACCGGCCAACTGCCTGTATTCAGCACAGCTGGCTGGTACCATATGCACATAGCATGGTCATACATATGGTACCAGCCGACTGCCTGTATTCAGCACAACCAGCTGGTACCATATGTGCATAGTGTGCATGGTCATACATATGGTACTGGCCGATGGGCTGTATTCAGCACAGCTGGCCAGTACCATATGTACATAGCATGCATGGTCATACATATGGTACCAGCCAACTGCCTGTATTCAGCACAGCCAGCTGGTACCATATGTACATAGCATGCATGGTCATACATATGGTACTGGCCGATTGACTGTATTCAGCACAGCCAGCTGGTACCATATGTACATAGTATGCATGGTCATACATATGGTACCAGCCAACTGACTGTATTCAGCACAGCTGGCTGGTACCATATGTGCATAGCATGCATGATCATACATATGGTACCGGCCAACTGCCTGTATTCAGCACAGCCGGCCGGTACCATATGTGCATAGCATGCATGGTCATACATATAGTACCGGCCGACTGCCTGCATTCAGCACAGCTGGCCAGTACCATGTGTACATGGCATGTATGATCACACATATGGTATTGGCCAAGCACTTGCAAGTTAGTGTTATTTAAATTTGGGAATGTAACATTTTGTGGGTTGGCTGGAACCACATATATGTGTTGGGTCAGCCGGCCATTGGGTAGTCCCACTTGTATGACCATTTGTACATGTCAGGGGAACCACAAGTGTGATGATTTTTGACTAAACTATGTGGAGCAAGGGCATGTGGTTTATCAGATAGTTCAACAAGCTCAGCCACCATAAACTGCCAGGTTCCCTGGCAGAAAGATGAGTCAGGATTCAGGTATACTGCAATGGCTGCCAGATGCAACATATTGATACTGGCTCACATTAGGTCTATCACAACATGAGTGTGGAGTTGTGGGAATCATTGGTGGCTGCAAATGCAACAGATGCCAAGACAATAAAGGCCAGGCACTTTGTGAAGACAGTGTGAAGGTCTGGGGCTAAGCAAGCAAATGCTGGCACAGTTGCAGTGGGACCTGAGGTTGCTAGGAATGTTCACACTAATTAGCCTGAGACATGTAAGTCAAATAAGAAAACTCCTCAACTGATTTGTACACATCCTGGTCCAAGTTGAAATATTTGTCCAGTACAGGTGAGTCAGAGGTGTAGAAGTCTCAAGGGTCATGTTTGGTGTGCAGCAGGATTTATTCCACTCAACCAAGCTCCTGTTGGGAGTGCTACCCAGCAGTTCTTTAGTAGATCCCATGCTGATATCCACCTACATGGAGAAGAGAAAGGATGGCAATGAGATTTGTCATAATGCTGCAATAAGGTGGTTCTCACCCTTTCCCCCAAGTCCTGGGTGCCCCATTTATCTATGGTGTGTGTATCAGTACAAAGGCTCAAATCTGCCACCCTTGCTTTGCCTTTGCTTCAATCTGGGATGAATAATTGCTACTTTTGAAGTAGCTTGCTGATTAAGACATGGTTTACTTCAGTATGATTGACACATAGCACCAACAATTTGCATGCCATACCATTGTCTCTGGGTTATGATTCTTGTTTCTTGTAGCAGCAGGGGAATCCAAGTGGAAATGCCTCATTATTTAGGCTTTGAATCATATCAGTATAATTTGGATACAGCATTGAGGAAGAAGTGCTTATGCATGCAGTCACATTCAGAGTCATGCTGCAAGCCTGCTACTAAACACATCCAACTTAAAGTTGGTTCCTACCATTGCTGGTGAGAAACATGTCTAGGTTGGCCTATGATATGGGGAGCTCCTAGGTCTCTGACTGAGAATTGTTGGGCAGACAATGTGATTGGCATTACTCACTATCAGCCATGTTAGGACTCCCAGCTGAACTGTCTTTGTCTCCATCATTGCCAGTAATAATAATGAGCTCAACCCATGTGTATGTGTATATGCTATTTGTGCTGTGATGCAGGTGGTGCAAAAGCTGGTTGGCTGCTCTGGTTTGGGAAGCATCTGTGTCTGCTCTACATGCGTACGGTGACCTGTTTCACACTCAGACCTCTAAGTGCAAATGTTTTTCATTGTTGTTTGGAACTCCAAGTCTGCATTAGCAATATGCAGGAAGGAGCTTGGAGAGAAGGTCCACAGGCACTAAGGGACCCTTCATGATGGACTTGGAAAGCAGATGACATAGGTAATAAGAGCACATGGTGGATTTCAAGAGCATAGGATTGGATATGGAAGAACATTGCACAATTTATGTAGGTACATCCATGCTGCACTGCTAGCTACAGTATCAGTAGTCAAGTGCCTGTTGTGCTGTAGAGTAAAATATAAGATTGAGTAAAGAAAGAAAGTGGGGTGATGGACATGTGAGGGGATGTGATGCATGTGCACCATGATCATCACATTTATGGTGAAAGAGCAGTGGTCCTAGTGTTAGTATGGTAACATAAGGTGAAAGGGAGATGAGATGAGTGTCACTTCAAGCTGGAAGCAAAGTTTGAAGTCACGGACAATGTGGATGCATAGCACAATAACTTGTGAGGCTGAAGTGAGGGAGATTGAGATGGCCAGGGGCATTTGGATGACTTGGAGGAGACAGATGCACATGAGCCATTAGCAGCTGCCTAAGCTCCCTCCAACTGACAGTGAACTTCCTCCACCTTCAGGCAATAGCCTTCTAACCCAACACAAGCTGTCATTGTCTCCTCACAAGCCCTTTTAAGCACTTTCTGGAGGTGAGGGATACTTTTGCTGATTTCCTTCAGCTGCAAACAATGGCCATCTATGAGCTTCTCCACATTTTTTGCAATTACATGTTGTTGGGCTAAACACACCATGTTGTATGATGGGTGCAAGTGAGCCTTTGTACTGGAGTAGTGCACTGTGAATTCATTGCACATGTGGCAATGGTTGACATTATGAAGAACAAGTTTCAATCCCTTGTTGAAGACCCACTCCATTGCTTGATGTCCATCCACAATGCCTAAGGGGTTTTCTGAGTCATCCACACCAGATTCTGAATCCCTCAATCCATTGTTTGAACCACCTGACCCATTGTCTGACTTGTTTGACCTGTTTTCTGACTCATCCAACAACTTGTGCAAATGGTTGATGCACCTGGGTACATGACCCTTAGCTACCATTCTGGGTGCTGGAGGGGTTAGGAGGGCATTTATTGGTCTTGGTTGACAGGGTCTGTGGGATTGCTTTGATCTCACCATTGTATGGAGCAGGAAGAAGGGACAGCTGAGGGTTGCAGAGCAGGAAGGGGACAGCTGGGGGTATTGGGTAGTGTGCAAGCAGAAACAACAGAAGTCTTTTGTATATTCAGGTGTGGACACACATTTTTAAGGTACCACACAACATACAAGCAAGAAATTTGCCACCTTTTGTGGCAGGATTTACGTATGTGAGGTCCTTCCTTCCTTGTGGGCCATGGCTCATGGGTATGTCCTTGATAATGGAGGCATCCCAGTGTCAAGATGTGTCAGAGTACAGTATTGAGATTGTACCCATTAGAGTATGCTACAGGATGGGTATTGGGATCACACACAAGAGATGGTGGCTGTGGATGAGGTAGCATAATAAGTGTGTTATCTCCAGTCATGACAAGACAACGGATTGTGCCACACTGTCCATGTAGACAGTGGCATGAGACCAAGGGAGTGGCCCTCAGTTGAGATGAAATGTGCTTGTGGCATGCCAAACAGGAAATTGTAAAGGGTGCCAGGAAACCTGAGGGTATCATTATCATCAATAGTGCTGAATTGGGGGGATTTCAAAGTCGATCCTAACACAATCTCTAAGATGATGAGGTCATGGGGGAGCAGAGTGGCAGTCGCTCTTACATTTTATTTATGATCTACCTAGTTTTATACTCCTTACAATATATGATAATTATGATTACACCATCCTCTGATGTTGGGGCACATACCCCTTTCAGGATTGTCAGAAGTCCAGATATATGCATGGGACTTTTAGTTGGATATGGCTGTGGGACTTTAGTGCCATGTCTGGCCATTGGCTCCCAACACTCCCCTTCAGACTGGCACTAGTCCCATTTTGGTCATGTGTTTTTGATGTTTTTCTTGCAATAGTGGCTTTGTCAATATATCTGCAGTTTGATCATCGGTTCAGATAAATTCTGCTATTAATCTATCTGCTTGTATTTTCTTGTGGACCCAATAATATTTTCTGTCTATATGCTTTGTCCGCTTATGAAATATTGGATTTTTTGCAATAGCCACTGTGCCTGTATTATCACAGTAGATCATTGTAGGTTTTTTTTGGGGATAGTTTAGTTCCTGATATAGATTTCTTAACCATTGTATTTCTTTGCCTCCTTCCCATAAAGTAATGAATTCCACTTCTGTAGTGGATTGCATGGTATCTCCCTGTTTTCTGGATCTCCACATAATTGCAGTGTTTGCAGCTTTGATAAGATAACCTGTTGTGGATTTCATATCCTCCCTGTCAGAGAATGCTGCATCTGTGTATCCTTGGAATATAGGCATGGAATTGGGTACCCTGTTATATGTAATTCCATAGTCCTTTGTTCCTTTAAGGTAGTGCAATACCCTTTTTAGAGTGGTCTAATGCTTTAGATCTGGGTTAGCGGTATATGATGCTAATTTATTTATGGCATATGTGATATCAGGATGCGTAGCATTTGCTATGAATTGTAGTTCCCCTAGTAGTTGTGCATATGCATTACTTTTGTTCCCTTCATTACCTTCTGGATTGGGTTTGATCTTAACTTTTGAATCCAGTAGTACGCTTACAGGATTTGCTTGATTAAGGTCTTGCCTCGCCAATATAGACTCTATGCTTTTCTTTTGTGATATAGTTAATGTATTTTTGGATTGTGTGATTTCGATACCAATGATTTTGGAGGGTTCCCCTAAATTGGTAACCTCCCATTCTGAGCACAAGTCTGTTTTCATTGCCTGCATTGTCTGCATGGATTCCGCAAATAGTAATAGGTTGTCAACCCATATGATAATGATAGCCACTGTGTTATTCTCTCTTTTAATATATGCACAGAGATCCACGCAAAGGCATGTGTATCCTTTTAGGCATATCCTTTTGTCAAATTCAATATTCCATTTGCGGCCTGATTGTTTTAGGCCATATAATGTTTTTACTAGTAGGCATACATGATTGGTTCCATTGCTGAAACCTTCAGGTTGGCACATATATACTGTCTCTTTTAAATGTCCATTTAGATATGTGCCTTTGACATCCATCTGTTGGATTATCAACTGTTCCTGGGTTGCAATGGCTAAGATTGCTCATATGGTCTCTAGTCTTACTACTGGCAAATGGGTCTCAAGATAATCGTGCCCTGGTCTCTGTGCACACCCTTTTGCTATGAGCCTTGCTTTGTATTTTGTTATTTTCCCTTCCTTATCTTTTTTCTTTATAAAGACCCATTTATTGGTAAGTGGGATTGCCTCATTTGGTGGGTTTACTAACTTCCAGGTCTGTTTCTCCTGGAGCTGCAGCAGTTCCACTCGGATCGCGTGCTCCCATTCCAGCCAATCCGGTGAGTTCTTTGCTTCTTTTAGGCTATGGAACTCATCCCCAGCTTCAGCCATATTTATCATTTCTGTAAATTGGATTTCCATTTCTGGATTGTCCATGTCTTCATAGGGATCTGCTAGGTGTTTATAATCTATTCATCTACCTTGAGTCCTTTGAGGTAATGCATCACTTTCTGGCTCTGTAGCTTTTCTTTTCTGTGGCCTCTAGGTTTGTTCATTGCTCCCCTTATCTATATTATCATTTTGTTCAGGCACTTGTGTGTTATTGCATGCATATGTGTTTTCTGTATTTTCGGAGTTCTGTGGTCTGGCCTGTGACTGCTTATTATTGAGACTTACAATCTTGCATGTATCCTCAATGGCTGGTCTGGCCCACTCCCCTTCGTGTGTAGGGTCATAAGGATCGAGTCATGCATCTAGGATGAAGGTGCAAATGAAATAAAAATTTCTGGAAATATGTAGTTTCCAGGTGTCTTTATTGTAAAATATGATGGATTCTGGTCCATCCTCATTACCCACATAATAATATTGATGCAACTTAGGTAACATTTTTCTCTCAGTGTGCTGGCCTTGGTTAAGGATCCAGACCGGAGATTCGAACTCTTGGAGATGAGTGACGTTTGGTTTTCTTAAATGCCACCCCTTATATGGGGTGTTATCTGGTAATACCCTCATATATGATTGATTTCTAATGTACACAGTGTGCATAATTGCCAGTTCCCAAAGGAATTCCGGAAGCTATGCTGCTGTGAGCATTGCATGTGCAAGCTCAACTAGCATGTGGTTCATATGCTCTGCAACACCATTTTGTGAGGGGGAGTATGGTGCTGTAGCCTGTATATCAATGCCATTTGTATTGCACCATGTTTTTATTGTCATTTTCACATGACTTTGCAGTCACATGATTTTTGTTACTTCATTTTTTGCAAATTTTCGACGAGCTATATCTCGTTCAATTCTTCATAGATCTCTTAGATATTTTAGGAGTGAGTCTTTGTATATGTAGGCTAGTTGCATGCCAATTTTTGTAGCCTGATGTGTGCTCATTAATTTTTCGATTTTTGACTAGTACATATGAACACCCATAGTGTCGAATGCTTATATCTCCTGTAATATTGGATGTAATGGCAAGCTGTTTGGTGATTATGTTTACACATATGTATTCTAGTTGCATGGAAAGTATGAAGCCTCCAATCTCAGCCGTTCAGTTGTAGTATGCCCACCATTTCTTTCCCATGGAAACACAGCAAAACACTTATAACCAGCCAAATTCTCGATGGAATAGCAAACAAGTTCATACGTGTATTAACAAATAGATAATGAAGTTGCCCCTAATTTTTGGTGATCTGATTGGGGATTTGGAACAAACAACAGTATGTCTAGTCCCATTTGCCGCTTATGATATCCTACTATTGCACAGATCCCAATACTCAAGTTGGTGTGGCGCCATCAGGAGCCACAACAGCTGATACAGACATCACATTTCCTGATGTCAGTGACTGGGCAAAATACTGTGACAGCATTCCAAAGCATCAGCAAGCACAACTGGGCAAACTTGGTAGTAAATTGACTGAACAGGGGTTTTTCAAGATTGACCAGCTGACAGGTGACTGTATTTCACACAGTGACTTGGCACAAAGCCTTGGGATTGGGGTTGGTATAGCAGCTCTAATTGTTCAGTATGCAGAGGAGGATGTGGCACAAGTCCAGGCAGGAACTTTAGATATGAATTCAGTCTTGGTGGTGACGGTCTGAGTGGTGAAATGTAAATAGCCAATTCTACCTCTTTACCATACTCTCGTTGTCCGGAGCGAGCTTTTTCCAAGACAGACCAACCATCCTCATACTTCCCCAGTTCCCCTAGTGTCATTCAGCAAGACTTTACAGAAGTACAGCGGTGATGCCAATCATTCCCCAGGAGGAAGAGCGGCATAGTGACCTATCACTCAACATGCCTTCCCTGGTCGCATACTATCCTATGGCAGATAAATATTTGGCCGTAAGTTCTGGCTCTGCCTCCTCACGTACACCTCAGGCCTTTCCAGAGCTTACTCAAGATAGGAAGTTATCACATTAGGCCTCAGATACATGCTTTTTCCGCTGGAAGTTCAATGCTAAGAATACCCTAACAGCGTTATCATTACCGTCAATGTCTACCCCGCCCACTCCAAACAACTCTGGATGGCTTGGTGGAAAATTACCTCAAACTCATAACCGAGAAGGTGTCAAGACATGACCTAGCACAAAGGGGCTTTTCACATTCCAGTTCTCACAGGCTTCATTCCCTGGCTTTCGGCTGCTGGTTTTGGCTCCTGTCATAATCTCACAGGACTGATTCGAGCAGAAAGCCATCTGATCTGTTCAATGACCGGAAGAAGAGCAAACTGATAATGGATTGGGAGGATATATCAAGGACTTTGGTTACTCACTCCCCCTCTCACTTCCCAAATTATTGCTCCCACGCACCTGGCCCTCCACTCCTTCTCACACCTGGTTCATGCAAGACGTGAATCGCTCCCCTTCCCATCAACCCAGTTGTCATTCCTTTCATGATCCTGGCCAGTTCTTTTGTGCCCCCTCCACCACATCACCCACCTCACCTACATCCTCAATGGCTCACCCATCACCACTTCATCCACATTTCCATCAACACTTGAACTGCACCCCAACCAGCCCTTTCTCACCTCAGGAGAGTCATTCATTGAACTCAATGTCACTGATCTTACCCCCTCTCCATGGCCAACAAACAGCCGTTCCTCAAACCCCGATGTCAGACCAGGGTTTAGCAGCAGCCGTCTACCCACTGCATCTCACGAATCTGTCTGGACTCACTCCTCGGTCCCTCCCACTGCTCGTGACTGTCGTCTCATCATTCCCCCCATCTCAATAGGATACTGTCCCCCAAGTGCCCCAACAATCCATTTTGTCATTCCAGGCCAGTCATTTTTCTGGCCCAACCATCTGCCACCAGATGTACAACTCCCACCATGTACTACCCACCCCTCACCCACCATTCAGCAGCATCAGTGGAGGGTCTGTAATGGTATGTTCCTCAGCATCTAACTCCTACAGACCTTCAGAATTTGCCCACTCATCGTCAGGATATGGTGCCACCCCCGATGCTGCTGACCCCTCAGTCAGTGGGGGATACAATGCCCTATTTTCTTTCCATCCAGCCTGAGATCAGCGAGGGGCAAAAGAACTGCATCAAGGCTCTCTATGACTGTGTGGTTTGGTCACATCACCGATTTCGCTGAGACAGTATCCTGTGTCTGCATCAACATGAACGAAAAGTCAAGCTTTGTTGCATGATTGTAACAATGCTGCAGAGCTGGGGACCCTGCATGTTCTTCTGGAACATCTAGATGTAAAAACAATACACTGTTCATGTAAAAATTATGCCGTCCATGTATTGTAGCATTTGTAAGCGTTATACTGTACTGTACAACATGGGATGAAGATCTGTAATGTGCATAACATATTGCAGGCTCGCAATCAGATCACCAAAAATTAGGGGCAACTTCATTATCTATTTGTTAATACACGTATGAACTTGTTTGCTATTCCATCAAGAATTTGGCCGGTTATAAGCGTTTTTCTGTGTTTCCATGGGAAAGAAATGGTGGGCTTACTACAACTGAATGGCTGGGATTGGAGGCTTCATATTTTTCATGCAACTAGAATACATATGTATAAACATAATCACCAAACAGCTTGCCATTACATCCAATATTACAGGAGATATAAGCATTCGACACTATGGGTGTTCATATATACTGGTCAAAAATCGAAAAATTAATGAGCACACATCAGGCTACAAAAATTGGCATGCAACTAGCCTACATATACAAGGACTCACTCCTAAAATATCTAAAAGATCTATGAAGAATTGAACGAGATATAGCTCATCGGAAATTTGCAAAAAATGAAGTAACAAAAATCATGTGACTGCAAAGTCACGTGAAAAAGACAGTAATGTATCATTTAGGAATTCCATGCCACAATCTACTTTGATCACATATGGTGTATGTGATCTGATTTGTAAGTAGGTTAAATATGCCTATACTTTGTGTGTGGCATCTGATTTTGCCTTGAGAAATTTCAAAGTGATATATCTTGTTGCATCATCTATGAGAAGTAGGAAATAGTGGTTCCCTTTGACGGAGGCAACGTTGTATTTTCCCCATAGGTCCATATGTGTTATACATCCTTTTTCCTTACTAAGTATGTGATGGCCCTTAAATGGGTGTACCGCTTGCTTTCCTTGTATGCAAGCAGGACAATCAGATGTATTTGATAATGTATTAACATATAAGCTGTCACATGGCTTTCGGGAATATAATTCTCATAAGCTCTTATAGCTAACATGCCCAAAGCGTTTATGCCAGACTTCCCAGTCTTGCACTGGTTGATTTGTAAGCCCATTTGCGCTATATGATTGGGGATCGCATTTTACAACCTCAAAAGCAAATTTATATAGGTTTTGCACAATTTTCAGTCCTATTGTGATTATTTTTCAGTCTTTATTAAATAATGTTAATTTGTTATTGCATCCTTGATAGATCCTACCATTTGAGTCCCATTTACCTAGAGCAAATAGATTATATTTATTTGATGGGACATATAGGATGTCTTTTAATTTTAAATCTGTTATTTTGTTCTTATATTGCATGCAGAGGATGATATCTCCATGTCCTTCTGCATGCGTTTGCTTTCCCCCTATGCCTTTTATCACAAATGTCTTAGGCATATATATATAATAATATTCCCTTTTATTTGTTATGTGAAGTGTGCTTCCACTGTCTGCCAACCACATATAGTCAGAATCAGCATTATCATTCATATCTGCCATATTTACATCAAGATCACTGTTATTGAGAAGACCATCGCTTTCATATGAGAATGTATTCTCCCCAACCGCATGAAGTGTTTCCACCTCCATTTCAGTAATGTGCACCTCATTTTTGGGTGCTTTTTCTGCTTTGAGAACTTGGGTGATTATTTTTTCTTTGCCCTTTTTGAAAGCCTCAGACTTTTTCTTTTTCACATCATGTGATAGCTTTCAACATTTGTTTTTGTTATGATTGAATCGCTTACAATATTTGCATTTCTTTTTGTCTTTGAACCAGCAGTCTTTGGCTTTATGGCCCTTCCGTTTGCACATGGTGCAGACTTGGTCCACATTGTCTTTATCTCAGTACCAGCAATCTCTGGCCTTGTGGCCACAGCACCCACATATGTCGCAGGTGATGTCCGCATTACCACTGGATTTTTTGCCACCTCCATGGTTGGCTGATCTGTTTTGGGAGGATGAAGTGTTAGCAGAATAAATATTATTTCCAGCAGACATTTGCCTTTCTTCACCCTTTTTTCGGCATCGATATTCCTCATTACAATTGCCTATCAGCGCATGTATGGATATATTTGTGTACGCCTCTTCTTTTAGATAAGGGGTTGTGAAAGGGCCCCATGACATTGGCAATGTATGCATGATGAATTCTTTTAATTGCTTGGGTGACATTGGCAATTTGTTTTGGCAAATGAGCAATATGCACTCCCATATGCATTTTATTTTCTGTAAATGCTTTATTATGTCATCACCCTCATTGGCCTGACAGCTGTAAAGGTCTTGCATTAACTGATGCTTTGTCTGCATGCTGTGCAATTGGTAAATGGCCTCAAGGTTCGACCACATCTCACATGCTGTAGTAGCTCCAGCACAATGTATTTTTTGGTTGCAGCCCAGGTTCATCCTAATGATCTGCTGCATATACATATCATTGTAACGCCAGTTATCAGTGCCAATAGGATCAGTGTCTTTATTCAGGCATGTGACCTGCCCTAAGACATAGTCCTGTATCTCACATAGATTGAAAGTGAGCATCATATCATTGCACCAAGATGACCAATTCTTATTGTCAAGTAGGTTGTGCTGCTGTATCTCTCCCGCATGATCTTGAACCCTAACCCAGGTTATTGCTGACACCGGCACAGTGCTCTGGGTCTTCTGCTTGGCTCCAGACTGCTCAACTGTCTTGAGTGTTGAGCCCGTGTTAACAGAGGTGCTTTGCTCCAACAACATAGTGGGTGATTATATAATAGGGGCTTTGAGTATAGGATAGATAAGATGTTTTGGTGTGGTAGATAGATTAGAAATATGATAAAATGTGTTGGATTGGATGGTTTATGAGGGCTTTTTCAAGCACCAGGGCCCATAACCTCTAAGATGATGAGGTCATGGGGGAGCAGAGCAGCAGTCACTCTTACATTTTATTTACGATCTACCTAGTTTTATACTCCTTACAATATATGATAATTATGATTATACCATCCTCTGATGTTGGGGCACATACCCCTTTCAGGATTGTTGGAAGTCTGGATATGTGCATGGGACTTTTAGTCGGATATGGCCTTGGGATTTTAGTGCCATGTCTGGCCGTTGGCTCCCAACACAATCATGTGACACTGAATCAGAAATATACCTAGGTATTCCAAGCCATTTTCAGCAGAGGATGGTGTCTAGAGTCCCTTGAGAAGTTGTGAATGAAAAAAAAAGATCCCTATAGTCACTCCCTGTGATGGGGAGAATGACCTTGCTGTGACCTTGGCCACCCCATGATGGCTACACTACTGTGACTATCTGAGACCTGATGCACCTGTGCCTGCTATGACAAGCCTAGTGCACAAACTGATACAATTACAGTGGCATGCAGGATATAATGTGACTGGAAAGGGGTTGAAGAAGTGACTTGTCGATAGGTGCAACACTTTGATGCCAAGGTTATGTAGAAGAAAGTGGATGACTTGGATGTGCCAAAGATGAAGAGAGAATGAGGACCAACTGAACGTAACAAAGGGTATACCAGGAAAGAGTGATGGCATTCTGAGAGACTAACACAATAACTAGCAGTTTAAATACATGTAGTTACAATAGGAGTTTTGTATAATATAGGAGCTAAGGAATAGAGATAAAGTGAAGCTTTGGATGGAGAATGATGAGCAAATAGATGAAATAAACATATGATGCTTTCCACAAAGAGCTGGAGTCAGAAGGTTGTATGCAGATGCAATTGAAGCATATAACTGGGATGACAGGCATCAGACTTGGAGTGATTGGAATGGGTAGAAACTATCAGTGAAATAGGAGGAGGGAGGGAGGAGATACAGTGGCTCAAAAAACCATCCCAATGTTTGGCTATTTTGAAATGATTGACCTGCCATACATCCAATTCATTACATAATGCTCTGAAAATAATATATGTAATATTACATTATCTTGGCTTTCAAATAAGCCCAAGATCATGTGATTTGGATAAGAATTGATGTAATGGCAGGTAAAATAAAACACCCTATCATTGGGACAGTTTTTTGACCCTACCTTATTTTTCAAAATTCTATAGTATTTCTAAAATAGAGACACAAATACTTATCCTAATAGGCTGAAACTTTGCATAGAGGTAATATAATATATAATGAGCTCAAACCAAGTGTAAGTAAGCAAAAATAACCACTCCTTCCTTACTTATAGCACTTTTGATATTCATTACTTAATAAGTAGGGGATTATAGGCTTTATCTATGTTTAAAACTCCTTTTTATAGTGATATTTTAATAAATCTTATAATAATCACTTCTAATATTGGCCATGTGACTCTATAGAGCTTATATAAGTTCTATTTAATTAATCAAAACACCTAATGCCATTTTAGCCTTTAACTTATATTTTATCTGAAACATCCATATATTATGTGGTGAATCATGGAAAAGGAAATTTAGTCAGCAAGGCAGGATTGGTCAGCACTAAAACACAAGTTCTGAAAACAGAAAGCTGATGTAAGCCACATTTGTAAGCCACATTGCTTGAAGAGGCAAATTGGCACAGCTCAAAGATTATCAATGTGTACTGCAATACAATGCATTTCATGAGCTGAAAATGCATATACAAATGGCAAACACGTACTTAAATGAGATACAAAAAGTTTACAGTCCTCAGTGAAGAATTAAGTGACACATAAATGGTATATTGGCTAAGTTGCAACACAGTCAAAGGTCATCAATGCATTTGCAATACAACACATACTATAAACTGGAGATGCATATACAAATAGCCAACATGTACTCAAATGAAATAAAAAATGTTTACAGTCCACAGTAAAGAATTGAGCAATGCATAAATGGTACAGCCTTTGGCTGGATTGCATATAGTCAAAGATTATTGATGCATTTTGCAATGCAATGTGTCCTATAAACTGGAAATGTGTATAAAAATGGCCAATATTGCCTTAAATAAAATACAAAAGAGTTTGTGGTCTGCACTGAAGAATTGAGCAATGCATGGATAGTACATTGGCTGGGTCATACATAACCAAAAATGGTCAACACATTCTGTAATGCAATATGTATTCTAAACTGGAAATGTGTATAGGAATAGAAAACCTTTTTTTTTTCAAATAGAACTAAAAAAAGTTTATGGTTTGCACTAAAGAGTTGAGTGATATGTGAATGGTACATTGGCTGGATTGCACATAGTCAAAGATTATTAATGCAATATGTCCCATATACTGCCAGTGGGAATGAATATAAAGTATGCTGCAATGCAATGCATCTTATATATCAGGAAAATGGAAATTTCCTTAATCTCTTATTGCATCCTTATAGTACTTACTACCTTCTTAAAATCTCCTTAAACACAGTTTAAGTAGATTCACACTTTTTAAGACCATTTTAAGTAGCTTAAGCCAACTTTAAGCAGTTTAAGGAAATTTCCATTTTTCTGATGCTGCCACTGCCACTAAACTAAAAATGTGTATTATAGTAAATAGCCAATATGGCAACATGTACTTAAATAAGATAAACAAAAGTCTATGGTCTATAGTAAAGAATTGAGCAACACATAAATGACACATTGGCTAGATTGCATACTATCAAAGATGATTGACACTGGCATTTAAATGCATTTTGCAATACAATGTGTATTATAAACTGAAAATGCATATAGAAATATTTAACATGTCTTTAAATAAAATAAGAAAGAATTTATGGTTCATGGTAAAGAATTGGGCAATGCATAAATGGTACATTGGCTAGGTTGCACACAGTTAAAGACTACCAATGTGTCTTGCAATGCAATGTCCCATAAACTGGAAATGCATATGATATAAATATTAATGACAATTGTAAAAGAAAAAGAAAAAAAGAAAAAAGAAAAACTCGCACCCCATGCCAAAGGCATGGTTCAAAGCTTGTTTATTAATATCACTATAGAAAGGAGTTTTAAATTTAGATAGAGCCTGTAATCCCCTACTTATTATTAATGTAAATAGGCAATCTGGTTAATAAGATCATGTTCTTGCTTTTTTAAAAGTTATAAGTCATTTAAATGACTGCAACTTGTTAAAAAGACCCAATAATGTCAATAGTGCATAATAAATAGAGGGAAAAAGGATCTTTGAATACCTTTTAGCAGTATTATTGGCACTGCCCTGCTTATATTAGCAAATATTACTAATTACAAACCCATTTCAGCCATTTCCCAAACTTGGAACACACTTTAAAAGGGATAAATGGTATAATAAGTAATGAATATCAAAAGTGCTATAAGTAAGGAAGGAGTGGTTATTTTTGCTTACTTACACTTGGTTTGAGCTCATTATATATTATATTACCTCTATGCAAAGTTTCAGCCTACTAGGATAAGTATTTGTATCTCTATTTTAAAAATACTATAGAATTTTGCAAAGATAAGGTAGGGTCAAAAAACTGTCCCAATGATAGGGTGTTTTATTTTACCTGCCATTACATCAATTCTTATCCAAATCACATGATCTTGGGCTTATTTGAAAGCCAAGATGATGTAATATTACATATATTATTTTCAGAGCATTATGTAATGAATTGGATGTATGGCAGGTCAATCATTTCAAAATAGCCAAACATTGGGATGGTTTTTTGAGCCACTGTATCTGCTGCTTCCCCTATATTCCATCACGGACAATCTATTTTTGGGAAAGCCTTGGGGAAAGCTACAGTATCTTGATTTCAATAAGCCTGGTCCATTTACTCTGCAGAGCATAGTGATAATAAGGACAAAATGAGGAGCTTCAATTTTACACCCAGCTTGTCTATAACTCCATGTGCAAGATAAGCAGTGAGCCAATAGGGACACAAGGGGGCAATACATTACACTGGATGGGCAGAGACAGCACAAACTATGATGCACAGCCCCAGGAATGAAATAACAAGCCTTCCAGACAGCACCCCAACCACACACTCTTACTAACCATAGATCTGAATTAAGAGATGACTATATTATGATTCTTCAAATACCCCAACCTAAGCTTTGTAGATTGTGAACTCTTTGTCATAATCCTCTTGAGAAATGGGTTGTGCACCACTGAAAGTGTCAGCACCAATAAATGATCTGTCCATCCATCAATGGTGCATCATGGTATTGGGAGGCAACTAACATTATCTATGTGAGAGAAGTCAAGATTGTTATTGTTATTGTCCCTTATATATAATACTGAGCAGTCAGGCTTGAGAACTTGCTATCCATATTCACATGTGGGATGTATTGGCTATAACTAAATTTTGATATGTGGAGAATGAATTTGATCTGGCAAGGTAGGACTAGACCTAAGAACAGGTGTGGTAGGTGTAGTGGGAAACATGGGTCAGAACTCACAAATACCTGGTTTCTTGTTTAGGGAGCATCAAATGATCAAACATTCCCACTGTAAACTGGGGAACAGAGGAGCAATCCTCAGGAGGAGGCAAGAAATTGTCCAAAACATTTTGTGTGGGTATTGGACCAACAAAAAAGGTGCCATTCCTTCTGCAAGATATGACAAAGTTGCAGATCTTTATGTTTTATGATCATAGCACCCTATGATACTGTGCAACTGTGGCTAAGTGCTGATTGTCATCACCCAAAGTGCAAAAGGGAAGGCAAGAAGGAGGGCAATTTGTTCACAGGCATCCTAAACCTGTGGTTGAGAGGGAGGTGATGGATGAGAGTGAGAGGTGGTGAGACATGAGGATGAAAAAGTCATGGCTGACAGGCACTCTAACATGAGTGTTCTGTCTTATCAGGAAAATGGAAATTTCCTTAAACTGCTTAAAGTTGGCTTAAGTTACTTAAAATGGTCTTAAAAAGTGTGAACCTACTTAAACTGTGTTCAAGAAAATTTTAAGAAGGTATTAAGTACAATAAGGATGCAATAAAACATTAAGGAAATTTCCTTTTTCCTGATGCCTTGAGGCAATTTTCTGCCACACCCACTTTATCTTCTTCTCAGTAGTCACTCACCATATTGTATTGTCCTTTGTGAGCATTTGGACCATGATGGAAAGTAATGATGTGAATGTGACTACTGTGTATAGAGATGATAGGAGGTCAGACCCATTGTCATGGTGAATCTAAGATGACATGTTCATTATGCATAGGAACCGTGTGTCAGTCATTCAGGACATGGAAAAGAATTGTCCAAAGAGTTGTAAATGCTAATTTCTGCCAACATTTTTGAGTGTTGTAAGCATGAATGACCATGGGAAGAATCTGAAGAAGTCCCAATGTGTTCTCTGCTCACTTTTACAATATGGCCAGAAGCAGCTGTCAATTGCTGGGCTTGAATGAAAAGGGACAGGGCACACATTGGCAGGCTTTCGGTGCTATATGGGAGGTGTTCCATTCATCAATGTTTGAGGTGAATATGCACAATAAAAGTACAAGTATACCTTCAGCTTCATTGCTTATATTATTCAAGGAGACCTTATCACCTTTTGCAGCAGTCTTACCATGCACACACCATTTGCCTTCTGTCTTGGGCACTTGACTCTTCTGAACTGTAGCAGATGGGATGAGCAGTGCAAATTCATAGCTCCCTTCATTGATCTCAAAACCAGGGTCTTCAAAAAGTGCTATGCACCAGGGATTGGAGAGAATACTGGTCTTATGTTTGACAGCTAGTTCCTTTGATCACTCTCCTTGTGTGACCTTCTTAACCTTCTCTACAAGAGCCTTGCTGTGAGATCATCTTGATCATGACCTCATTGGTGACCATGGCTGGATTATAGTCAGGTCATAGATGCCAGTCAAGACAATACAAGACCACACTGATGTTGTACCAAAATTGTAGTTGACAAAGAGCTAGAGCTGGTGCTGTCTTTCTGGAGCCAATGCATCTCAAGTGATTGATTAGGAGGTGATGCACAGGAAGGTTGTGATGACTGTGACATACCTCAGCCCCCAATGCCAACCATAAATCCATGCTTCTAGAGATTTCACAAGAGATACTCAGGCAGAACAAGATTGGATGCATGGTCACATCCTAGTTCCCTGGTGTGACTGCATGGAATGGTGATGACATGGAGGTGATGTGCACTTGTGATGGTAAGGGAGGGCACATATTGATGTGCCAATTCAAGTCTGTGGTTTGGAGTCAAGACATGTCAGAGTATCAAGATCATGCCCATTAGGGCATGGTGGAGACCGAGACAATAAGGAACCCATTCGATAAGAGGATGTGATGGCAAAAGTAGAGGGTGATATTATATTGTCCCCTACTATAGGAGGTGGGGTCACCCACAAGAGAAGGGATGGATGAGGTAGCATAATGAGAGTGTTATCCCAGTTGCAACAAGACAATGGGTCATGTCATATGTCAGCATTATCTTTTCAGTTGTTTTTAAACAGCTAGGAATTCTCAGAAATTGTAAGGGGTATCAGGAGACCTAGGCTGTGGGTAGCTTGGTAGCATCAATGGTGTCAAAATAGGGGACTTGAAAGTTGATCCTGACATGGTCATACAGTTGCCTGGGCTTAAGAAAGGGTCACCAATTGGCTTTATGCTAATCAGATAATGTAGATGTCTAAATAGAGTGCATGTCAAAATACATGGATGATGGACCACCCAAACATTAGTGGCCTACCAGGCCTAAGGACTGAAAACCATCCTGGGTCAATGGTCTCATATCTGACTTTATGCATCTGTGATAGTGATGCTACAGTGGCTCAAAAAACTGTCCCAATGTTTGGCCATTTTGAAAAGATTGTCCTGCCATAAATCAAATAAAATAGGGAATAATCTAAAACTAATATGAGTAATATTACATCATCTTGGTTTTCAGATAAGCCCTAGATCATGTGATTCAGATAAGAATTGATGTAAAGGCAGGTAAAATAAAACACCCCATCATTGGGACAGTTTTTTGACCCTACCTTATTTTCACAAAAATCTATAGTATTTCTACAATAGAGACACAAATACCTATTCTAATGGGCTAAAACTTTGTATAGAGGTAATATAACATATAATGAGCCCAATCCAGGTGTAAGTAAGCAAAAATAACTACTCCTTCCTTACTTATAGCACTTTTGATATTCATTACTTATTATACCATTAATTCCTTTCAAAGTGTGTTCCAAGTTTGGGAAATGGCTGAAATGGGTTTGTAATTAGTAATATTTGCTAATATAAGCAGGGCAGTGCCAATAATGCTGCTAAAAGGTATTCAAAGATCTTTTTCCCTCTCTTTATTACACACCTTTGACATTATTGGGTCTTTTCAACAAGGCACAGTCATTTAAATGACTCATAACTTTTACAAAAAGCAAGAACATGATCTTATTAACCAGATTGCATATTTACATTACTAATAAGTAGGGGATTATAGGCTCTATCTATGTTTAAAACTCCTTTTTATAGTGATATTTTAATAAATCTTAAAATAATCACTTCTAATATTGGCCATGTGACTCTATAGAGCTTATATAAATCCTATTTAATTAATCAAAACACCCAATGCCATTTTAGCCTTTGACTTTTATATTTTATCCAAAACATTTATTAATATCACTATAGAAAGAAGTTTTAAATATAGATAGAGCCTATAATCCCCTACTTATTAGTAATGTAAATATGCAATCTGGTTAATAAGATCATGTTCTTGCTTTTCGTAAAAGTTATGAGTCATTTAAATGACTGTGCCTTGTTGAAAAGACCCAATAATGTCAAAAGTGCATAATAAAGAAAGGGAAAAAAGATCTTTGAATACCTTTTAGCAGCATTATTGGCACTGCCCTGCTTATATTAGCAAATATTACTAATTACAAACCCATTTCAGCCATTTCCCAAACTTGGAACACACTTTAAAAGGAATAAATGGTATAATAAGTAATGAATATCAAAAGTGCTATAAGTAAGGAAGGAGTAGTTATTTTTGCTTACTTACACCTGGATTGGGCTCATTATATGTTATATTACCTCTATGCAAAGTTTTAGCCCATTAGAATAGGTATTTGTGTCTCTATTGTAGAAATACTATAGATTTTTGTGAAAATAAGGTAGGGTCAAAAAACTGTCCCAATGATGGGGTGTTTTATTTTACCTGCCATTACACCAATTCTTATCTGAATCACATGATCTAGGGCTTATTTAAAAGCCAAGATGATGTAATATTATTCTTATTATTTTTAGATTATTCCCTATTTTATTTGATTTATGGCAGGACAATCTTTTCAAAATGGCCAAATATTGGGACAGTTTTTTGAGCCACTGTAAATCAGAAATGCACCTATTGAGGTATTCCAAGCCATTGCAACAGAGGATGGTGACCCAACATACATCTGGACAGGCTTGTGAGTCCCTCCAGAGTCACGAAACCATTTCCCTGTACATGTGACAGGGCATGACTCACTGTGAACTCAGCCTGATGTGCCAGCCTGCTGCACAAACAATCTATTTCTGGGAAAGCTACAGTATCAATTGCAGTAGGCCCTGGTCCAAGTCCGCTCTCCAGAACACAGGGGTGATAAGAACTAGATGAAGAGTGTGTACAAAGATAACAGATGAGCCAGTGGAATAAGAATATCAGTGGGCAATACATCATACTGGACATACAACCAAACACAAACAACATACAGTCTATTGCTCAACAGTGGCTTATAATTACTAGGGCATTACCCTCTTCAACCACAGATCTTGACCACTTGGAATTGGATTGGCTGTACCAGGTGTCAGATTGAGGTTGCAGAATGACCTGGGGATTGACCTTGTTGTGTTAGGTCATTTGTCTCAGTCATTTGCAAGAGCCTGCATGACTTGAGAAAGTGCCTTCTTATGACTTTTCAATGCAGCATGGCCCAGTTGTGTTCATCAATCTTATTGTTATATTTGGAGGTGGGTGCAGACCCTGCATCATATATGTAGGGTGATTCTGTTGGAGGCCCCAGTGAGGCAGCAGCTACAGCATGACACAACCTGACGCAATGCATCTGGCAATAGGGGTTCTGGTAAGAAAACTACAACTTTACACAGTTGTGCTATATAAGAGGGTTCTATCTGTTACAGTTCTTTACTGTAAGATATTGTTATAGTTTTTCACAGCAATTGTATATATGAAAATATAGTTTTTTGCAGTAATTCATATTAATAGAGATATAGTTTTTGCAGCAATATATATAAAAAGAATATAGTTTTCACAGCAATATTTATGCAATAGATATAGTTTTCACAACAATATTTATGAAAAGGATATAGTTTTTACAGCAATGTTTATACAATGGATATAGTTTTCACAGCAATATTTTTGCAAGAGATATAGTTTTTATAGCAATATTTTTCCAAGAAATATAGTTCTTGCAGCAATATTTTTCTTAGAGATATAGTTTTCACAGCAATATTTTTGCAAGAGATATAGTTTTCACAGCAATATTTTTGTGAAAGATATAGTTTTCACAGCAATATTTTTGCAAGAAATATAGTTTTTACAGCAATATTTATGCAAGAAATATAGTGTTCACAGCGATATTTTTGTGAGAGATATAGTTTTTACAGCAATATTTTTGTGAGAGATATAATTTTTACAGCAATACTTTTGCAAGAGATATAGTTTTCACAGCAATATTTATATAGTTTTGCAGTTGTGAAAATTATATCTCTTGCAAAAATACTGCAGTGAAAACTATATTTCTCACAAAAATATTGCTGTGAAAACTATATCTTTCACAAAAATATTGCTGTGAAAACTATATCTCTCACAAAAATATTGCTGTGAAAACTATATCTCTAGTTATATCAACTTCACCACAAAGCCAAAAAGTTGAAAAGTGAAAAGGCATCTAGACAGATCTTTTTCCCAGAAAAGTTACACAATGGGTAGATAGCCACAAAATCATAAAAATCTAGAAAGTCATTAAAACTGTAAAAGTGCAAAAACATTTTCACAGCAATATTTATAGAACAGATATAGTTTTCACAGCAATATTTTTGCAAGAGATATAGTTTTTATAGCAATACTTTTGCAAGAGATATAGTTTTCACTGCAATGCTTTTGAGATATAGTTTTTACAGCAATACTTTTGCAAGAAATATAGTTTTCACAGCAATAGTTTTGTGGGAGATATAGTATTCACAGCAATATTTTTGCAAGAGATATAGTTTTCACAGCAATACTTTTGCAAGGGATATATTTTTCATAGCTCTACTTTTGCAAGAAATATAGTTTTCACAGCAATATTTTTGCAAGAGATATAATTTTCACAGCTGTAAAACTATATAAATGTTGCTGTGAAAACTATATCTCTTGCAAAGTATTGCTGTAAAAACTATATGTCTTGCATAAATATTGCTGTGAAAACTATATCCAATGCATAAATACTGCTGTGAAAACTATATCCATTGCATAAATATTGCTGTGAAAACTATATCTCTAGTTATATTAAATGCTGTGAAAACTATATTCTTTTTATATATATTGCTGCAAAAACTATATCTCTATTAATATAAATTACTGCAAAAAACTATATTTTCATATATACAATTGCTGTGAAAAACTATAACCATATCTCACAGTAAAGAACTATAATGGATAGAACTCTCTTATATAGCACAATTGTGCCAAAGGTATAGTTTTCTTACCAGAACTATTGCTGGCAATCCAGGCTGGCCCGACTGCCTGGATCTGCATGCACTTGAATAATGCCCATTTCACTTTATTGATTTGAGTCGATCTTTAATTACCACTCATTTTATTGTGATTGGACAATTTCCCTAGCTACCTATGTATTTAAGCTTTAATACTGCTATGCTTCACACCTCAGATCTTTGTTCCAAAGTCTGAGGTTCATACTTTACTCTACACTTGTTATACCCTTATTTATCATGTATCTAGACACTTTTCAGCATACAATTATAGTGCTTGGAAAATTTTATTTACAATTTCAGAAAGCCAGACCATGACTCCTTCAGGCACTATGCACCACACTATTTGACATTAAGTTAGGCCACAATAGCAAGTATCTGTACAAGAAAAATATACATGGGAGGCACCCACTATGCAGAGATAATAGCTGCCTCTCAGATGTCAGGGCTGTCTACCCCATCATCGTTAGCACATGTGATCTGCATCTGCATAAGCTAATGATTGGCAGTCTTAAGCCATTAGTGACTCTCTTTACTTATCAAAGGGTGACAACTAACCCTATCCATGGGAAGGACATAGAGGACTTCATACCCCCTTATTTTAAGTGGTGTTACTGCCACATGGGATATGATGCTGGATGTGTCAACAATTATGGGTGGCCCTAGCGTTTGTGCTGACAAAAACCCTCTAGTGGTGCCAAATCTCCAATAAGACTTGTCAATGTCACTAAGTTGTGGTTGAATGGGCAAATAGGGCTGAATGCAGAGGCAAATGGAAGAAGAGTGAACTCACCCCTTGTCTTCCTGTGCACAATGAGTATTAGTTTGGGAATGTAAAAAAACATGTATGATTTGGCCTGGCTCCAGATTGGTCAAAGACTCAGATAAATCAGGTTTGTGAGGTTTGAAAAGGACATGACTATTGCATGTCCAGGATCTTGCAGTTGAATGCTGAACTCCTTGAAAGGAAAACTTGTCTAAGGACTTAGCCCTAGGCAATACTGATATACCAGGAGACCTGTTGGTAGAATGTATGGTAGTTGCATGCTTTTGGTGCAAGAATTGTGAAAATGGAACAAGTACGGTGTCACCAACAGTTCATGGTGTCTTTGGGGATCTCAGTGATCTTGGTCTGCTCGGTGACCTTGGGTATCATTCTGCTTTGGTTGAGCCCATTTTGAATCTCAGAGATCTCAGTTGAGTGACTTAGCAGCTAAGTTATAAGCGGGGAGTGAGTTTTAGTGGCTAGATTCTATGCCCAACAGTCTGTCAAGGGCTAAGCACACTGCTCTTAAGTTCTGGGGTCATTCGTGGAGCTGAATCTAACTATATTGCACAGAAAGACAAGCTTAAGGCTGTCTGTATGGAAACAGGGGGTTTATATACAAGAGAAGCAAGTCATACATGTTACAAGTCAGAGAAGAAGTCAAAGTGTTCATGAGTTAATGCTAGATGAGTCATGTAGATGTACGAGTCATATAGTAAAGTTATAATGAGTCAAGTAATCTAGTAATAAGTCAGGTAGACAAGTCACCTCTTGTGGCCACATATTGTGACGTCCCTCATGACATTATCCCCTTGTAATGTCCCAAACTAGTCTTCCTATTCATACATATGCACTGTAGCCTTGCAGCAGGAGAGTGGAATGCAGGGGTGATTGTTGGGGGTGCAGCAGATCTTCCCAGGTTTGCATTGGGCATGAGGGTAGTGGCATACCTCTTCAATGTGCCCCCAGTTGTGGCACAATGTACATTGGTTAATTTGAGAGCATTTATTGATGGGGTGGCCTTGGTGGTGACACCATCTGCACCTATCATTGCTATAGTCAGGCCCTGTAGAAATTCCATCCAATGGGCTTGTCAACCTGTGATTTTCTGTGGTTGTTGGAAGTATCGTAGATTCTTGTGGTCTGTCTGAATGGAGATGGGATAGTTTGCCCCAAGAAAGTATGGTCATCTGCAGTTGAAGCCATAGACAATAGCTGCCATTTCTTTGTCATGCACGTCATAGTTTCATTCTGTGGGTAGGAGACTGTGTGAGTGAAATGCAATGGGATGTTGACCATTGTCAAATTCTTGGGTGATCATGGCTCCAAGGGTGAAGTCAGAGGCATATATATCCATAAAAAAGGGTTTTGTCCAGTCAGGGGATTGTAAGACTGGATAGGAACTATAGAGGTCTTTGAGTGTGTCGAAACTTGCTTGTTCTTCTGCTGTCCAAGACCATTGGTGGTGTTTCTTTGTGAGGTCATTTAGCAGCCTTGCGATGGCCGAAAAGCTTGGAATGAAGCTGCAGTAAAAGTTGCAGAAGCCTAGAAAGCTTCATACGTCTCTGACAGTGGTAGGTACAGGCCAATTGGCAATCTCTTCGACCTTTACTGGGTCCATCTCTATGGTGTCTTGCCCTATGATCATTCCTAGGTATTCCACTTTTTTCTTGTGGAAGGAGCATTTCTCTCCTTTTAGGAACAGGTCATAGTCTTGGATTTTCATGAGAACCCTTCAGACTCATTGTTCATAGATTGTTGGATTGTCTTTTGAGGCCACAATGAGATCATCCATGTAGATTTTCAGCCACCCCTGTGCAATCTTTTCTCAGAAGATGTTATCCATCATCATCTGAAATGTTGCTAGGGAGTTCGTCAGACCAAAGAACATGACAGTTGGTTCAAACAATCCTTTGCTGGTTTTGAATGCTGCCTTCCATTTTTCTCCCTTTTTGATGCAGATGTTATTATATCCCCATCTGATGTCGAACTTGGAGAAGAGTCAATAGCCAGCTAGATCGTGTATGAGATCACTAATAAGGGGGAGTGGGTAACAGTTGGGTATCATCCACTTATTGAGGTTGTGATAGTCCTGTACTGGTCAAAACTTCCTGTCCTTTTTTTGAATGAGGAAGAATCCACTTGCATAGGGGAGTTGGATCATTGAATGTGTTCCAATTGTAAATTTCTGGTGAGGAATTTGCATTGTTCTTCTTTTTCCTTGGGTGATAGGGGGTACACTCGACAGTCAATAGATGTCGGTGCATCTGGTTTCAAATCAATGGCATGCTCCCATTTCTGCTTTCCAGGGAACCTTTTGGAGTATTTTTCCAAAAAGATAGTCCTGTATTCATGGTATTGTTTGGGAACTATCTCTTGCCATATTTTCCTTTTCTTGTCCATGGCTTGGATGGTGAGTTGTTGAGCTACATTGGTCTTTCATATAGCATTTTGTACCATTTTGAGCCATGCCCCCTTTGTCCATTTTGGTAGGCATATCTCTTCTAGGTTGAGCCTCCCTTTTACCTTCCCTTCTGCCCAATCTATGTTTGGGTTAGCTCCTTTGAAAAAGGGGTATCCAAGGATGATGTTGTCTTCTCCTATATTGGCAACAAGAAACTTGTGGTTCTGCCTATGATTTTTGTGGCATATCTTCATGTGCACCTCCTTGGTAACTTGGCCTAATTTGTTGCTGGTTCTATCAACATTTCATACTGTTCTTGGTTTACTCAGTTTTGTGGTGCACAGCTGCATCAGGAAAATCCAAATTTTCTTAACATAACTTATTTGTAGTTAAATCTACTTAACAGAGTTGCTAA
>QFEZ01000909.1:16867-45182 GCA_003316425.1 Russula lepida | reverse complement strand
TCTCTCTGTATGGGTTTGACCATTCTATGTGTACGATCAGCGAGGAGCGAAGCGAATGCAACGTAAGGTACCAACCTCGGTGTAGGAAAATGGAAAAAAACTTAATTGCTATATTCCTTTCAAGGGTGGTTTACTGAGACGTTAAGGAAGTTTCATAGTAATGTGATAAGACTAATTATGGGATGAGGGTTGAAGAGGACGCCGTTTCCACAATGAGTTTCGTAGTGTCTGTAATTCGGAACAGATCTTATTTTGGTCTGCAGCGGGACGACGAATGTGCGAATGGCCGACCTATTTCAATGTCAGCTACTACGAGAGGACAAGCGATCATATATTGTACCGTGTTCTCATGGCAAATATGCTTCCTGCTCTCTGAAAAATCAATGAGGAGAAAACCACCTCCTGGGGCCCGCATTACATTCTGAGGTGCAAGGTCTCTGTGCACTATTCCAATACTATGAAGGTCTTGAACCAACTTGTATACTTGAGCACTGCAGGAATCATCTATCAGCGATTACTTCAATATAATGTCTATTGTTCACAGCTCTGAGGTGCTTAGCTCATCCCATGTATTTAGAATGCTGTCGCACAAATCAAGAACGAGAATATCGACACCATCGCCCTCAAATGCCCCATAGCAAAGTGGAGCAATGCGATCGTGTAGTCGCTCAGATTGGTATGCCGCTTCTATGTCAAGGTACACATTGAACTCATTACGGAGCTGTCGTCGGCTGTCTGTATCGGAGGGGTGAAGCAATTCGACAATCTTGACGGCGTACAAGTCATCACTGTTATCAAAATGACCTTGCCAGAGTCTGCCAGTTGACCCGAGTCCCATAAAGCGAGTCAGCCACAGGCGTTGTTGCCCATTCCTAGCAGGCACAGGAAGGGCAAGCGTGTTGTTCGACAAGGCTTGGAGATGAACCCATACTTGGAAGGACTCAGGCGAGCTGGGGGACGAGGATGTAACCTAAGAGTAGATGAGTCAGTCATGCAACAGATAACTACCAACAAGTGGACAAACCATTAGCCCAGGCTTAGCATTAAGATGTCCGGCAGTGCGAGCACGGGAACGGGTCATCAGCGGTTCAGTTGCACCACCTTTAATTGAACCACCTGGATACGCTCCCGAATGATCATCAATGTCATCTTCAGGTGGAGGACCCTCGTCAGTTTCTTCGATAATAGTATCAAGTTCCATGTCTGGATTAAATGTGCTGGGTTCGATATCCTCCTCTTTTAGGACGGATAAATTGGCCCCGAGGAATGCTCGAAAAGGTTCAGAAGAGTCTTTAATGCTGATTATTGGTGAGTACGCAAGGAAAGGGTGATCGTTGTCCCTGACAAGACGACACACGATCCAGTAATTATGGCAGGTGAGAAACAGCCATTCCATGCATCTCAGACCTAAATACAAAGCGGCCTATACATATCATTTTAAAACCGGTGTTATAACTGAAAGGGGATGGCGTACTCACCTTTGCGAAAATTTTCGGTATCAGAGACTGATCACGAACCCACTTTAATTCAATGCCACGCTCCGGTAATACCTGGCCAACTGCATGCATGACCGATGGTGATTTGGCCTCACATAGAGACAGCTTGTCGTTGTCCACCAGCAAGATGTAGTCGACTTCGGTGCTCCCTTCAACCGAGTTTTCCATATCAATATAGAGGCGATGGCGACCATATACTAACAAACACCTGCGCATGGCTTCGTAGACACCCGTGGCTAACAACTTCCGACTCTGTGACAAGGGTTAACTCGGGTTTTGCATGAGATCTTTTGCAAACTCGCCTTAGCTTTGTGTGGATTCGTTGACCACGCTTCATCCTTGCCAAACTCATCGAATTCTAATTGAGGCGAGAATTTTGTTAGGAGCTTTTCTTCAGAACTAGCCGATAAAGCAGTGTCCCCGAGAATCTTCTTGAGACCATCACAAAGCTTTCGTACAAGAGCATCATCTCGGACAGCATGCTTGGCTTTCCACTCTCTCTTGAGTAATCCAACTTCAAAGACGGATATGTCAGTAGTACCAGCAGTTTGAAGTTCGTCAGGATGGGGGAATGGGAACTTTGCATGTTCCACTAGAAAATCGTGGAAGTTTACCATGATGGACCATGATAAGGGGTTTGAGCTGAGCGATGATTACTGTAAGGGCAGGACGCATAACAATGCCATACAGAGCCCCACGACTGCGCCACGCGCGACCCCCGCCCAACCAATTTAGGCCACTCACCAATTACAGCGAATTTGGAAAACCTTGTCCATGAGTCCTTACCGAGCACCAACGTTCTGAAGGTGTGCAGATGGAAACGAACCGAACCGAACGAAGTCGAAGTATGTCTCTCAACATCCAACATCCCGCAATGACTACTCACTTTCAAGTTGGTGTGATGTAGGCCAGGCGATACGAGTCGGAATCAACACAATTCCCGATGACGTCCTACTATACATATTTTGCTTCTACATGGAGTCGCATTATGACATAAAAACGAAAGTAGAGGCACGGCAAACGCTAGGTCATGTGTGTCGAAGATGGAGACACATTGTTTTTGCTTCTGAGTCACCACATCACCTGAATCCGCGACTTCGTCGTACGCCTGAAACACCCCCAAGGTACATACTGGACATCTGGCCAGCCTTGCCTCCTTTTCATCCGATCACCCTCTCCGACACGGAAGCCACGCGATATTTCGTTGGGTTGCCTTCCTCCCCCCGCTTGCTGGCGCGCACTAGCACCACTCCATGGAATGAGCCCAAGGGCCCGGAGGCGTACCGCAAGCTTAAGCAGCTCGGCGTCGTCGTCAACCATATTCTCAACGCTGCCTGGGAGGACAACGTGGCTCCCAAGGTCCACGCTTGCCTAGATGAGATAGAAGTCGAATGGACCAGCATCGACGTGGTTCGCATTGGCGAGATCGGAGACTCCTCCGCCCCCATCATCCTTTGGATCGGTGTGAAACCCAAATCTCTCGCCAATGACGACGCCAACACCGCGGCCTATAGGTGCCTCGACGTTCTTAAAAACTTTGACATTACCGACGTCGACGTCGAAACCCGCGAGTCGTCCATCACCCGGTCTGTCGGTCCCAAGCTCCTCCCGCCGGTCCTCTCCTCCAACCCAACTGTAGACGTTCGTCACCCTCTTACTCACGCGCTCGGTCTCCCCATCTCTGCTCAGGCCACACCTTTTGCTGCGGGCACTGGTGGCTTCTTCATGGCAGAAGGCGGCGACAGCACCAAGCACCTCCTCGTCACCGCTCGCCATGTCGTCCTCCCGGCGAACAATGTACCGAACGACAAGGTCGAACGTAAGAGTAAGAGCAAGCCTCGTTTCAACGTCCTCCACCCCGGAGATGTGGCGTACGAGAGTTGCCTTGCGTCCATTATGGGTAGGATAGGGGATAGGAGAACACGGGATTATAGTTGAGCACGGAAAGCTGCGTCTTAAGGCGGTCGAGGGGAAAAGTGACGAAGAGGCTGACGCGGAGCGTGAGGCGGTTCAGAGAGAGATAAACGCGGCGGAGAAGGCGATGGAGGCACTCTACACCTTTTACATCGAAGACCTGGGACACGTCGCCAGCCACGTCCTGGGGCACGTGGTCTGTTCCCCTCCCATCTGCCTTGGTGCCGGTACCGCTGACGAAGGGTACACGGAGGATTACGCCATCATCGAGGTCGACGACGACAAGGTCAACGACGACAAGATCGACAGGACTAACTTTAAAGGCAATGTGATCGACCTTGGTACCAAGATCCCGATCTGGGAATTTACCGAGAAGATGTACCCCAACCCCCAGAATGCCACCTCCTTCAAATATCCTGCTAATCGTCTCCTGAAGCTCCGGGGTACCATCTCGGACGAGGAGATGCGTCACCCGACCATGCTGGATCAGAACGACGAACCATGCCTGATGGTGATCAAGAATGGCAGCACCACTGGCGTGACCATCGGCCGCGCCAACGGCATTATGTCCTACGTCCGAGAGTACTTTGACGATGGTAGCCAGCAAACCTCCAAGGAGTGGGCAATCTTACCATACGACACCAAGTCTGGCGCTTTCTCTGCTCCAGGTGACTCCGGCTCAAGTTATCGTCGACGGCTATGGACGTGTCGGCGGCCTCCTCACTGGCGGGGCTGGCTTCACGGCTTCCTCGGACATCACATACGCTACGCCTATCAACTTCCTGAAGAGTACCAAAGCCAATGGTTACCCCAATGCCCACCTCAACCCGGCCTAGGCGTCATCACGAAATATAATTTGGTGCTCTAGATCTGGGAAAGGCTTAGCTTATGCGACTTCTCGCTGACTACTTCGCCGTCGCGTCTCGCCCATGTGGTCGTTCCCACACGCTATCTTCCATCTCACGTGCCACTTCACACACCGCGTTTATTTTGATGGTGACCCCATGTTGCAGTGTATGGAGCCCATCATCAAAGCATTCAAGAACGAGGCCAAGGCGAGCACTTGATGGAGGGAAAGGCGCATTTATTCGTTCGTTCTGATGTGTCGACCTCTTGATAAGTTTTTGGGCAACAGACTTAGTGGATACGATGACGGCGTATTACTCGTTCATAGCTTCAAGCCATTCGAGCCAGATTTTCTATCCCACGGCGGGCCATCCGCGTGCCCGCCAGACCGCTCTCTCGCCGTCTTCCCATCCAGCATCTACTTCGGTTGAACTAACTCATCTGCCTACGAGTTCATGGCAGAAGCTATGCGCCTTTCGCATGCATCGTTGTTGTAGGTTGGGAGTAAGGATGGGCAGGACTTGAGGAACGCAGCACTTTACGTCAACTACGCGTTTTTTGGAACATCGCTGAAGACGATGTATGGTGAACATCCGGAGCGGTTTCGTGAGATCAGGAAGAAGTATGATACAGATGATGTTATGGGACCTGCGAGTAGATGGAGACTCTAAATGTCTGGTTTGCTGCCCCTTCGTTGAATGCTGACTCTTTCTCCCTTCTAATATCTTTCCACGCCACCTCTCGGCGTTTCACAGATCGATAGCCGAGTTGCCTGTATTCCACCCGGTATGTAATCATACAAGGACATCAATCATGAGTAACGCCAACAAAGTTGTATAACTGATGTCTGTAAAGCAAGAAAATAAGTGGAAGGGAAAATAGTACGTGGTGAGTAAATGACAAGAAACATCAATAGGACTGCGGTGGTTGCGCTGCTCGACCGGGTCACCTGCCGAGGTTCGCTTGAGCGGGTACTTGCGGAGTGTCTGGAAGTGCCTCGAGTACCTCGAGGCGGCATTCGAAGTAACCACGAAGCAACCCAATCTAGTTATTGGTGGTCTCCGCAGTAGGTGGAAATAACAACGGTGGTCCGACTTCCTCCTTTTCCCAATTCCCGACAGAAACGGTGACAGGGTGACCGGAAAGCTGTCGCGCGACAACGAACTCCCCAATGTGTTCTCGAAAAGGTTCCTGTGGCTCGGGCTCCACCATGATAATATCCCGTAGGCCGGGTAAAACTTCTGTTATACTCTCCCCCACGAGCTCTTGCAGGGCGGCCGCGATACCTAGCGCAAATTTCCTGGGTAGGTGGAGATCCTTCACCGCAGTAAAAAGAAGTAACAGTGCCAACCATAGGGTGTTCTCGATGGCATCGTCCTTCCAATCTAGTTGCTGATATCGATACTCGATGTAGAGGACCTGTATCGTGGAAAGGGGAGGCAGAGCGGAGTTACAGACCTGCGCGATAGACGAAAGCTGCCAATCTGGTTCGATGCATGAGATTTGTATCCGAAAAGTTTCGTAGCCAGGCTCATGTGTCCGGTACGTAAGTTGGACGTCCACGGCACCATCATTGAATTGCACATGTGCCTCATCGCGTGCACTGAATGTTGGTGTACGATTGATGAATTGGGCGAGTCGTGGAGTGTCAAAATCGATTTGATTGAAGAAAATTATTGTCAAATAATCGAGCTGAGGGGCGTCGATGCAGGTCACGAGATCCTCTAAATATTCGCTAACCCCTTTGAAATAAAAACTCGTCAGAGAGGGGATGACAGAGCGTTTTAATGGGGGCGGTCGTCGGCTTTCCAAGTCAGGGTGAGATTGAGGGGATTTGAATTGAAGGGAAAGCCTTTCGAGGCTGGACAACACGGAGAGGACAGCGACCATTGACTCGGGTGAAATGTACCCAGAATGGGGGATACCAAGAAGGCGAAGTTCGACAAGGTGAGTAGCAGACAAAAGCAGTTTTGGCAATCCCGGAAATGGAATGGCCCCGAACTCGAGTATTCGGAGACGTGGTGCAGATCCACCCAAGAACGATTCGGAAATGACTGGCGGCGTTTCATGGAATGCCAAGAGCAGCAGCTCTGTCATCTCCGGGAATGGCACCTGCATCGCTGCCAAGACTTTTTCTAATTGCTGCCGACTTATCAACGCGAGGTGGATTTGACACACGCGATTGCTGTGCTCGAGTGCTACGATGATGTCGTCCGCGCTTGGTCTTGAGAGCATACTCCCCTTAATGATAAGAGGCAAGGCTGGCCAGACGTCCAGTGTATCCCCTGAGGGCGTTTCAGGTGTACAATAAAGTCGCAGGTTGAGGCGATGTGGTGAACCAAAAACAAGGCTTCTCCATCTTCGACACACATGAACTAGCGATTGCCATTTTTCTACGTCCTTTTTTGCACCACCATAGAAATCTTCCTTCACGTAGAAGTGAAATATGCCAAGTAGGACATCATCAGGGAGTACGTCGATTCGTACCACCTGGCCTACATCGCACCAAAGTCAGTAAGCAGTTATTGCGGGATGTTGCATAAGTTCCAGGGCGGCTAGGAAATGGTGGAGGAAGGGAGTATGAGGGGAGACTGGATGACGCGCACGCTTTCGAACCGGGCAATTTGTGACATTGTTGGTCGCTTTATCGATGTTGCGGATGTGTTCCACATACGGTGGAGAGCTCATCAGCTCATCAATGAGGATTCGGTGTTGAGGGGTGGGTGCTTTGAGAACAACGCAAGCACGCGTAGTTGGATGTGATGCTAGTGACGCCTGTACCGTTTTTTCCCTTCCACATTCACACCTTCCTCATCGAATACGGGATATAACCCAACCCCACAGACTAGTATTTTCCTTTCCGTGCTATACACCGCCGCCGTCCTCAATGCGCTCAAAGGATGCTTAATCTCATATCAGCTATCGCAAAGCGCTCACTTTTATTTTCTGAGAGGCGCAATGCTACACATCAACAGTCCATGCCTCTTCCTCTTGTGTTCTCGATACAATAAGCCCTCGATTCCTCCCATTTGTAGTCAATCGCCGAGATTTTCAAGTACAAGAAAGGTTTTCATGTGCGTTATCGGAGAGACGAAGGGTGAGTGGCACTCTCTTGGACGTGTCCTATCATGATCATACACCATCGGCACATTTCCAGGACCCCATTCGTCCACAACATTCACGAAATTCCTCGAGCCGTGGCGAGTGCCTCCTTATCCGCCACGAGAGGAGCAATATGTCATGATATATACTGTAGGAAAGGAGAGGAGTATTACCGTGACTGGCTGTACACGAGAAGTGTCAGACTCCGAAAACTGCACCATCGTAAAGTGAATCGTTCGTTTGTGTTGTTGTTGGCAATGAGTAGGAAGCGTGATTATCGAGCGGATGCGAGCATGGTGAAACACTGAACGAAGCGCAAGGTAACTGCGCGGGACTTTCAAGCAATACGAATTGGCATGTATTCGTCTCTTGTCACGGTCTTGCCCCGCGATTATTATTTGACCATGACTGATGATCTTCTATTACTTCTATTACAAAATTGCATTCGTTCTCTACTATGTTCCTAACAACAACTTATAACCCGGTAATGTCCGCAAGTTGATGTCGCCGATACGAGACACTTGCCAGTGCGTATCGATGGCACTGTCCTTGCTTTGATTGTAATCTGGAAACAAACTGCCATCTCTTCTAAGAGGTATGTGAGAACGACACATCAGACTACGTCTTGGATTGAGGCTCCAATTGGCTGCCTGTGTTCCCTCCTAACTGAGCAATATAGGTGAAAAACACTGAACAATACTATTCGTCAATCAATGTGACCGTGAGTAGAAAGGTACGCAAAGCATTTATCATCGTTTAGTGGGAATGAGAAAGCCGGGGGAGGGCGAAAGCGGCGAGGCCATTCTACCGAGTGCTTATTTCCGCGGGAGACTTAATGGTACGGAACTGGATGACCCGTGCTTGGAGTTCTTGATCCCACTGTTGGTCACCAAGACGGGGTATGTGTAAGAACGATGCTATTTATTCCTCGGAAGGCGGGACAGCGCAATATACGTACCAGTATCTCCGCCATCCACTCATCATCCAGAAATACGCGACTCCCCACGTTCTCCTTCCTGATTGACACAAACGGCAACTCGGACACGACGTCCTCCTCGAAGCATGCCTCGGCAGATAAGACAGCATGGGTGATGATGCCGTCAGTCGTCGTGGCCTTCCCATTGTTGTTGTTGCGTGCACGACGCGCGCGGACGCGGTAGGGGTTAAAGTCACACAGGTCGAGTACAAAGTGATTGCGCAAGTGCGAATATTTCACGACGACGCATCGCGAGCCTGCAAGGCTCATCGAGTCATTCGATGGGTCCAGCTCCATCCAGTGGGTCGCCCGCGGACCCCAATCTTCCCACGCTTTTGTGTGTGGTGGCGTAGTTACACCCGGGCCCGATCCCGTCGGGGAGGCAAGTGAAAGAAGAGTGCGCCGGTGAGTGACGAAGATTATTCTCCTTCCGTATTCTTCATGGAGACAGATCTGGAACGCGAGGATATCATCCTCAGGGTTGCTCCTGAATGGGAATGATGAAAGGGAACGCTGAGTGGAGGGGGGGTGATTCCCTGATAACGGTGATGGTTGGACTAGGTGGAGGTCAACAAGTTCTTGACCGCTGAGGAGGCCAGGCAGCCGAAGGGAGCAGATTGTGTGAAGGATGGGAGTGGAATCATCGCCTAATCTGGTTAATTTGCAGATCTGAAGAACTTCAGTGGGTCGTAGGGCAAAAACGAGGGTATCGCTGGACAGAAAGGTGACCAGAGCACAATACGTTGCAGACTTCACCTTTTGCAGCTGGCTTGAGAGTCAGAGCACCGGTGATGTTGGATCGTAAATGAACTCACTTGGGTGATGCGGCCGATCTTCCATTCAACTAAGAATATATAATCACCTCTCGTTTCTCCAATCATCTCGCCGTCAAAAATAAGCGCGACCATGTTGTCTCCATAACAATCCACGCATGCACCTCGAGCGGTCAATATCTGATCGAATTCCAGACAGTAATTTGCGGCGCTTGGGTGCTTACTGCCTGTGGAGAATTGATGGAACTGTAGCTTAGGTGGGCCGCGTCGTCTTTCAGTCCTATATATTGTTACCATCGTACCACTAAAAATAAGAGCGGATACAGACTGGAAAATGATGGCCATGAGGTCGCTCTCTGGGACATACGTCCAGGATTGGAGGTGAGCATCGCCGCCTACGTTGGGGATGTTGATTCTAGAAACAACACTTGATCGGCCGAGCAAATGGGAAAAGTCGAGGTAACAGTATGACCCGGAGTGACGGAGATCATTGAGTCGAGAACCGATAAGGATCCCGTTCTGAGCTCTACATCGCTTTGGGTCATCTAGGCCGATAGTCGAAAGTGGATAACGTTGAGAGGGTTCGCGCAAGCTTAACTCTAGCCACGCTCTCTCCCATATATCCAATTCTTCTACGCGTTGCGGAATTGACATGTCTGTGATCAGAGGGTCGTACAAACCATTGCGCATGACGCGGATGAGGTATTGCATGAGTGAGGACTGTCCAATCACGGAAGAAAACCGACTGCACGAATGCATGAAAGACAGGAGATCTGAGAGGGATAAATCTATCGCTATGGAGAGGAGGACCTCATCCGGCAAGTCGAGAAGATGAGACCCAGGGGACATGGCAGTCTCTGGCTGACTGGACGTCCGCTACTCTAGTTCGGCCCGGGCCCGGTCTGCTTGCACTAGGAAGCACGTGACTTTTGTGGTAGCTGGCCGGGCGGACCGGGGCGTGCCATGGTCATGTGCGAGGACCGGCAGTTTCCGAGAAAAGTCGTGTCAGGCAGGGCAGCACAGCAGCTCTCCTAATCCTTTGTTCCCTCCACTTCCACACCAGGATGTCCGATTCCGATGGCGATTTCTCAGATGAGCTATTGGAACTCGCTGGTGCCACAGAGAAGAAACGTAAACGTCGTGAGGGCTCGTCAAAGGGTGAAGCAAAGCGCCGGAAATCAGAGTAGGTGGCACCGCCTTGCCTACTCCACCCTGTACCAATCGCTTTCTCCACGTAGCCCTGGCGTGAATATTACCTCTGATGCTGATGGGCCAGAGAGTGAAGAAGATGATGTCGAAAAGAATCCCTACCCACTTGACGGCAAATATATCGACGAATATGACCGCCAGCGGTGCACAGCCACTTTCCCGCACCGCTTTCCGAGCCCAATTGACAATTTCACAGGCTACTGGAAATGCCAGAGATAGAACGAGAGGAAGTGATTGCACAACGCCTTGAAGAGCTCCAGCGCATTACAGACAAGCGGAATCTTGACCAGATGTGGAAAGCCCATAAAGACGGCGACGGCGACAGCGTCGCTAAAGCAGCAAAACGTACGTTACCCGACAATTGCATACTGCTCCAATCTAGACCATATTTACAGGCCAGCATGCCGTCCGCGGCGCGACTAAGGAAAAGTCGCGGAAGCTCGACGAGTTGAAAGCTAAACGGAAAGCGAAGGATGAGAGAAAGCGAGTACGTGCTTTACATCCATGGCGTATTGCCATCCCTCAATTCCCTTTAAGTCTCGTGGCTCTCCGAAGCGCGACCGATCATCATCTCCCATGGAAATGGAAACTTCAGACGAAGAAGCAGAGGATGGTCAAATTACCAGATTTGAGCAGGAAGAAGAGAAAGAACGCAAACTCCTGGGCATAACAGCCACTAATAATGAGCCCATGACCATCGCAGACCTTAACAAAGTACGGTTGACACGAGACTCCCTAGCCAAACACTTTTTGGCGCCGTGGTTCGAGGACTATGTCCGAGGTACTGCTGGCTCCGTGTTTTTTTCTGCCTCTGCTTGACGGCCCTCGTCAGGAGCGTACGTGCGTTACCTAGTGGGAGTCGACAAATATCGAATCTATGAGATTTGTCGTGCGTGTGCCTTCACCCCTCATTTATTTTCGTTGACATCCCTCTAGAAGTTCATGCCCATCCCAAGCATTATAAGATCAATGATAAAATCACTTGTAACGTGGCTCTCGAACTCAAATATGGCACCTCGGTGGAAGTGGTCCCGATGGACAGGGTTTCGAACGTAGACTTTAATGAGGTCAGTGAGAACCAAGATAACATCAAACTGCTGCTCAAAGTCAACTTCAGGGAGAATTTAATCGCTTCAAGATCACCTGGGAGGCTGCACGCATCAAGTTGCCGACAAAGCGCGATCTAGAAAAGAAGGGCGCGCAAATAACAAGGCTCATCAACCAGCCGATGACCGAAGTATGCGCTACATTATCGCATGAACTATCTTCGTGCTTAGATATGAATCCTAGAATGACATCGCTGCCATGCTTCGACGGAAGAGTGAGCTGCAGGGCGACACTGGCAAGCCACAGGCGAACCGGGTGACGTTGGAGAGAGCGAGGCTTACGCAGGCACGCACGCTTGCACTTCGGCGTAATGACCGAGAGGAGGTTGCCATGCTTGACGCGCAGCTCGCGGAGCTTGAAGCAGAGAGTCCTCTCGCCAAGCCCAAACCTATCGAAGATACGAGTGCCCTGCTTGCGAAGGTTAATGAACGCAACCGTAAAGCGAATCAGGAGGCGATCCGCCGCGCTGAACAACAAGAGGCGGAGCGTAAGCGCCGAGAGCGGCGTCGAGGCACTCCCACCGTCCTTGATCCCAGTTCGCGACTACGCACGGTACCACGGATGTTTGCATCGAGGTACGGATACTTTTCCTCCTCTTTCGTGTGGCCAAATCCACGTTGGTCGCCCCAATTGAGATTGAGGATTGAACACTTTTCTCTGTTTTATCGGTTAGGTCTGCCACCCCCAATCCCGGCGCATCACCCTCGCCAGACCCCTCGTCTGTCAACAAGGCATCGCGGACCACAGTGCAGAGTCCGTCCAAAGCGGATGCTGGGAAGGGCGATTTTCATACGCGCGTTCTCGAAACTATCGAGATTGATCTGGGTGACTTTTGAATGTCTATGAGGCTCATTTTCCCTCCCTTTCTGCGCTTGATTTTTGCTATCGTTCTTGTTCCCTTGCTTGTGACTGTACCATGCTGTGCTAGGTCATATCAGGACGGAAAGGCTGTGCCCTGATTGTGGGCATCTTCACCCTTAATAGTGCTTATAACCTGTGCCGAGTGGAGATAGATATATTCACGTTCATACTAGTTGGTTCGAGTTTGTCGCTCACGTATCATAGAGTCGCAGTCATCGAGTTGTAATCCTAACCACGGTCCTCCGCGCCAAAGAACTTTCTAGAGATACCGCCAGGTATTTCTATGGTCAACGCTTGCAGATCCGAGGTGCGCAAGTAATTATTTCAGTAGGTGGAATGGAGTTGAACTGACGTGACCCGATCCAGATACAGTACGTAATACTGGGAATGGCACGCATCAGTCAACTGTACCTACGTAGCTTCAGAGCGTAAACCACAGTACTAAACCCGAGGCCCGTCTCGTCTGGTGCTGCGTGCGTGCTTACAACTCGGATACAGCTCAGATGTCGAAGACACTACAATGCACCCCTCCGAGTCTATGTTTGCTCCGTTCGACAATTCGCTAGAGAGAATAACTGGGAATCCTCAGGCCATGAGTTATGTGTGTCCTATGCCCTTACTACTGGTGGTGCGAATGAGCGATATGCCTAGTTCCTATGCAGCATCCCCTGCTTGTCCTCACTCTACCCGTCCATATTGTGGTACTGCCCTCAGGCTGTCCGCCTTCGCTCTCTCCTATCTACTTTGGTCAGCCTAATCACTCGCACACGCATCTTCTATACCATCCCTCTCGGTAGAGGTAGAGTCGCCCGCCGGTCTTATCACTCGTGTCTACTAAACGAAGTTTTCATGCGCTTCTGGTTCTTTGACGATCGTCTCGTTATGGGCGGCCCGGGTACCCGTAATACTTGTTCGATCAACTTCCCGTTGGACGAGCACAACCCCTCTTCGTAACTGTCACTTTCCCCTTCCCCATCCACATCCAACATCGTCGATTCCTTCGCTACGCACGGCCTCGCGGCGTTCCCGTGATGTGAAAAGTACTCATCGTACGCAAGCGACCACCCCTCTTCGCAAGGTTTCTCAGCATCATACATCGCTACACACCATCAGCGAGCCCTCCTGCACTTTTGAGCAAGTCTCCTTCGATGTCGTTTCCCTTACTGTCTCGGCCGTTTTCACACGTCACCATACGGAGGATTGCCCATTGATGGATGGTGCCTGCATCCATATATTGTACTTGAAGGCATCGTGAATGCTGTGCGCCAAACTGTTCATCAACTGTACATCATGTTCTTGGGCTATTATCCCAAACGCTCCCCCTCACGGTTACCATTCGTGGCTCTGCCACTATCGCCACCACCACCCCTGTGTCAGCCCTCCACGGAGGATGTGATGTACAACTTTCTGACCGCAGCAGCTTCGCCAACGTGCTCGATCTGCCGGCATCTTCAAAACTCATGACGCCGATATCCACTGCCGTCCCACACATCCAGCCCCTGTCATACCAGCCGACACTTACAATTGCCCCTATCGCCATGGCACCGACATTACCGACCGATCCCCGGAATGCAAGGCAATGCACACCGCTACCTATAACACCACGCACGCACAATGAGGAGGACAGCATCATCAATTCGCTTGTGATGCTCACCGCCATACCCAAAGTCGACCTCGGCGTGGCAATGGGTCCTCAATGCCACCCTTTCCCACCTCCACCTAATACTTATTTTTTATAATGTAATAATGGTAGCCCAGGAGTGAGAAACATCAAAGAAATGGAAACTGCCAAACTCTCGCCATCGCACGGCCATGCACGCAACCGACATGTGTATCACACCAATATGCTCAATTCGGACCTCACCGCCGTTGCCGATGACCACATTGCACTTCGCACAGCACAACAAGAAGGTGCAGCTGAGTGCGAAAAAGAAGAAAGTTGTCGACACAGACGCACTGCTCGAGCAGTATTGGCAACCGGCAAGACATCCAGGAGCCCACAAAACAGTCTCGCAGAGAAAGAGAAGAAAGTGGAGGCGCTTGAGAAGAACCACTGCCTCCTTGCACAAGAGGCAAATTCTCCATGTCACGTCACTGGAGGCTCGACTCACAGGGTGTTGTGGCAACTGGATGAGAGCAAGGCGATGACAGACCTTAACAAAAACTGCGGTGATGAATCGTGCTCATTGAGTCCCTCCAAGGGCGACTCTTCTTTTTTTTTTCATGACACCTTAACAAGTACGTGGATTTTCTATTCGCACCCACAACAAGCTGGAGGTGAGGACAGTGAGCTTGCAAGTGACCCATGCCGTAGCCATGGCCAAAAGCTTGTCAAAGTTATACTCTCCTTAAATATACTTCAAGTGTCATATTAAACTTTTTATTCTGTGACCCTGCATAACGAAAACACGAACTACCTGTACCTGTGCGGAGCACGGGTCTCCGCTATTACTAGGAATGCGGCCGGCTTGTATACATGATGTACTGCCATGCTACACGCAATGTGTCGATGATTACGGTGGAGAGGCTTATTATGTCCGGAGTGGCACTTGTCAACGGAACGAGACAGATTGACCAATGAATGATTCAAGTTCCGAGGTGGCAGCTTTATAGACACCGGCTTCTTTTTTTGGGGGGGAAAGCGTTATATTCCTAGTATTCGACTAAGAACATGGATAGCAGGAGACGAGAAGGGCCCGGAGGGGTCAGCTCTAGCTACGCGCTGTTCATTCCCCAGGCCGCAGGACAAATGCACTTACGCAAGTCCCTGGTTGGAGGACAGTGTGAGACTCAGGCCATGTGTCCTTTGAGGGCGAGGGCGCTATGTCATGTTCTTCTATGTAATTCTACCCACTAAAACCTCACGACTACAGATACAGTCATTGGGATCAAGGGGACCGTTCAAGAACCAAGTGGGGAGGATAACTCATCTCGCTTGATTTCTATGGCAGTTATCTTGTCTCTTCGGTGAGTCGTGTGTTGATCGCTCTGAGCCACGTGCTTTAACTTTAGACGAGGACAAAAGCAGGGGATTCAGACTCAGCTATTTCATGCCCGCGTGGTTGTCGGTTGATGGTGACACATCAGGGTAGTAGAACCTGTGTTCAGCATATTGAGCCTTGCCTCTTAATCTGCGTGTGCGCGTACGTTTTTTTGGGGGGGGGGGCAGGGGCCGGTGATGCCGGTGATTAAATACGGTGATTAATTAATATCCTCGGGCCTTGATCATGCCGTGGGAATCTCGCACCATGGATGGGCCCCCCTAGACGCCGGCTTCGGCCCGACCCGCTTAGGGCTGTGGTGATCAGGGATTATTTACGCCAAACGATGGACTGGACTGCTGAAACCCCACTCTTCTCCTCGCTTCATTTTGCTTTCCTCTCATGTCTTTGGACACCCCTGCCTCGGTTCCCCTTCTACGCGCGTCCGCTGTTGCCGGATTGACGAAAAATAAGCCTCCTGTATGGGCAATTGATGATGCCTCGGGACCATCGGTGCAAGCACCCCTTCTTACAGAGTGTGCACGTCATACTCGCGAGGGCGGGGTCTGTTGCCAAGAGTTGAAGGGAGAGGATGAACGTCAGCTTATTGACCCGGACATCATTCGTGACGTGTAAGTATCCGTTTCCCTGTGTTGTTGTTGTTCGAGAGCGGGAAATGCATCCACGCTCAAAATCTCATATTTCACACCATTCTTCTTTCCCGGGATCACAGTTCTTCAGTGCTCCCAGCATTCTTTGCGTTATCCTCTGCCAAAACATAGAGTGCTAATTCTTCTACGTTTCTGCCTTCCTTAGCGTCATTGGCCTTTCGGATGGCCTTACAGTCCCATTCGCCCTCACGGCAGGTCTCTCATCCCTCGGCGAGTCCAGGCTGGTCGTCCTCGGTGGCATCGCCGAGCTCATCGCCGGCGCAATCTCAATGGGCATTGGCGGTTTCCTCGCATCGCAGGCAGAGCGTGATCAATACCGCTATCTCCGCCGTACCACCCAGGCGCGGGTGAAGCGCTCGTGTGATGGTGAGGTGGAGCGCGAGGTGCATGCCATCTTGGCCCCGGTTGGCGTGGACCCAAACGTGTCGCGGCAGGTGGCACATAGTTTGCTGGAGGTCGAGTCTGGTATGGACCAGACTAATGGGCAGGCCTTAGCCCCAGCTTCTACGGCGGACGCAGAGCAAGGGCTCAGATGGAGCCAGTCTGTCGGAGTTGCCAAATTCTTGATCAAGTTTGGTGAAGGACTCGGTGCGCGCCTTTTGTTCCGTTGTCCTTTTTTATGACGTACGTGGACTTACGTTTTGCCTTTTTTTTTTTTTGCTTCAGAGGAAATCCCAACACGCCGTCTTTACCTCTCCGCATTTACGATTGGGATGGGCTATCTCGTCGGTGGCATCATCCCTTTAATTCCCTACTTTTTCATCCCGACCGCACACATCGCGCTCATTTACTCGTCCATCCTTACCGGAATCGTTCTACTCGCCTTTGGTGCTGTCAAGGCGAGGGTCACTGGTGCAGCAAGCAAGGGAGCCAGTGGGTATGTTTGGGGCGCTATAAGTACATTGGCGGTCGGAGGTGCGGCGGCAGCCGCTGCATATGCCATAGTTGAACTTTTAGAAGCAAAGGGATAGACCTTTCCTTATGCCTTTGCGGTTATATTTGCCCGCTGCATCTTTTGCTGTCAGGACGTAATTCTATATCATGCACCATTTGGTTTGGGAGATACTTCAGTCTTATTTGTATTAAAAGGGCCCCGTGTTATGGGCGTCTTCAAGCGCTGAGGTCTCTGGCGCTAGACAACGCAAACTATCATATCATAACATTATGCGTCGCCTGAATTCAATTACTAGTCATGGGTGCTTTGAGATAACAAGCACTAAGACTATTTATACGCCGAACACGTGTAGACACATCGGTATGATCCATTCATATCTTCCGAGTCCAAGTCCGAGTCCGTATATATAAAAGCTACATTTCTCTACTTTTCCATCTTCGATTCTGTAGTCTTACAAACTATTCGGACAAAATCCAAAGCACGATAATGAACAAAAGCTTTTTAAAATCATGGAATATCCAATATAAATACTTCGAAACGAAATGACTTCAGAGGCGACTCGACGCCTCCTTTCCATGTGCAGCAAGTAACAACTTGTCTAATTTCGCCTGAGACGCCGTCAGTACTCTAATAAAGAGGAGAGAAGAAACACATTCCAAGCATCGCACACACACCTTTACAGCATCCATATATGCGTCCGTGACCACCCAGTGCTCACGCCTCATCCCATCCTTTCCATAAATCGCAAGCGCCAAATCCTTAGTCATGACCCCATCCACATCAATCACCTCCACGCACGCTCTCTCCAACGCACGCGCAAACACCTTCAGCTCCTCATTCCCGTCCAAGTTCGCGCGATGCAGTAGCCCGCGCGTCCACGCAAAGATTGACGCGACGGGGTTCGTCGACGTCTCCCGACCCTTTTGGTATTCGCGGTAGTGTCGCGTGACCGTGCCGTGCGCCGCTTCGCTTTCGACGGTGAGGCCGTCGGGCGTGATGAGCTCCGAGGTCATCATTCCGAGGGAACCGAAGCCTTGCGCGAGCACATCCGACTGTACATCTCCGTCGTAGTTCTTCGTCGCCCAAACGAACCCGCCGGAGGACTTGATCACCTGCGCCACCATGTCGTCGATAAGTCGGTGCTCGTAATAGATGCCTGCTGCCTCGAACTGCTTCTGGTATTCGCTTGTCGTTCACGTAAAAGGATCAACTTCTATCCTTCGGTCGTGAAGCAGAAGCAGCGGAAACGGAAACGTACGTCTCGTAAATCTCCTGGAAAATATCTTTGAATCGACCATCGTATTTCTTCAAAATAGTATTCTTCGTGGATAGGAACTGCAGACAGCCCTTGAAGCCGCACGGGAAAGGAAACAGTAAAAGCTGGTGACGTACCAGCGGCAATTTCTTAGACAGCGCCATCTTGAACGACGAGTGGGCAAAGCCCGCGATCGACTATCCACAGTGTTGCGCTCAACAGCGTCCCAAAAGAACAAGCAAAGGGGGAAAAGGACGGACGTCGTCAGTGTTATACATCGCGAGGGCGACACCTTTGCCCTTGAAGTCATACACGTCCTCCGTGACAGGTTTGCCACCACCTTCGGGCGTAAACACGAGCTGGAGTTTCCCCGGGCCAGGTGCCAGGAAATCCGTCGCACGGTACTGATCGCCGAACGCGTGGCGACCGATGACGATGGGCTTGACCCATCCTGGAATGGGCCGCGGAATGCGCTCGAGGATGATTGGCTCGCGGAAGACGGTGCCGCCGAGGATGTTGCGGATCTGGGGGTGCGAGATGAAGCCACGTCAGGGATTAAAAAGAAAGGGAGGACTGAATGAAAAAAAAAAACAGGGCAAGGGCGAGAGGGGGCGGGGGGAGGAGGTAGGAAGGAAGTCGGTGTATGGATCAGAAGTACATACAGTGCCATTGGGAGACCGCCACATCTGCTTCAACTTGAATTCTTTCACGCGCTCCTCGTCTGGTGTGATGGTCGCGCATTTGATACCGACATTGTACTTGAGAATCGCTTCGGCCGACTCGACCGTTACTTGATCGTTAGTCTGGGAACGCAGGCGTGAAGATTTAAGGAGCGTGAGTTGGGACGCAGATAGGGATAGCATATGTTATAATCAGTATGTGGAAACAAGTAGATGGGGAGGCGTAGCCGCGTACTGCATCACGATACTCGAGACCGAGGTCAAAGTACTTGATATCGAGCTGCAAGTACGGAAGAATGAGCTGTCAAGATGGAGGAGGATGGTCGGCGCAGGGCGCAAGAGTCAGTTCCCGCATCGAGAAAGAGAGTCGTCAAGGGTACAGTACTTCTTCTCGGATCTTCTTCCATATAATACGCGTCATCTCATCGCCATCGAGTTCGACCACCGGGTTCTTCACCACGATCTTCTCTCCTGAAATGCGGGAAAGGACGGAAAGAAAAGCCACGAATGTCGACAATGAACTATCAACCAGAGTGGGAACGACTACTCACGGTAGGACGGCATGCTACTGGCAAAACCACGCGAAAAGGCAGTCGCTACGAATGGCGTAAAGTGTGGTCGAGCTCGCGGGAGCCGCCCACGAATGAGAGTGCGTGAAAGCATCGTGGGAAGCAGGGATACAGGAACAGGAAACTAGAGTCGTATGACCTCCCCAAGGTCGAACAGCGATGGTGGTGTGAGTACAAAGAGAGACCAGGAGGCTATTTTTTAGAGAGTTGGTGTCCGAGGCACGGAACAATATTGTACCGTGTCGTCGTCAGCCCTGCCAGCACATGGTCAAGTTTATCATGTGTATTGTACTCCGTGAGTCCAGGGGCGAGATATTGACGCCCGCCTTTGACTAAAAGCTCCCCGTGGGATATTGTCCGTGGAGAGGTGAGATGAGACCATAAAACGAGGAATGCGCCAAACAATCTGGGGAGGAGATACTGTAATTATTGATGTACTGAAGTACTGTACTGTACACGCATTTCCAAGGAATATCTACAATAAGGGGTATGCTCCAATTGGCAGGTCACGGCGGTATACCCAGGGTTAGGTCCGCATGAAGACGGGCATGGTGAAGACGAGCGTGATTAAGAGCAAAAGACGATAATTTATACCCGCCACCACTCGGAGGTAGGCTTGATGTTTGAAAATCCAAAGTCGGTGATTTTCAGAAACAAGACCACCTCTTTCGCAACATATGTAACTTACTCGACTCCCAACTTTAGTTGATGCAGTACAGCTCCTCAAACAGGACGAGTCTGCCACGTACGTCAGTATGATCCCCTTCAAATCACGGCGATTCCTACCTCTCTATGAGCGACAATCACGTTGACTTTATGAGATGTGATAAAGACTAACCACGGAAAGAACGAGAGCTCGCCCGCCAAACCACTCATATTCCCCGTAAGAGTGAGGGACCACCCATCCACTGATGCAGTTCAGCTCATGGTACATAACTTTTTCTTGTTAGGGAGTCAAAGGCGACTTGGGCATCGAGTAGACATACGCGCTCAAGGAGGGTATCGCGTGAGTGCACTTGTCCGTCCTGCTCCTAGCATTCGATCTGCGCGATCGGAGGTGTAGGTAAAGGTGGCGGAAACCTTCTTGTACTTGAAAATCTCAGCGATTGGCCACAAATGGAGGGAAGCGAGAGCTGACTGTATCAAAAACATGAGGAGCCGTTGATGGGCGGCTTTGTGAGCTGTTTGCGATAGCTGATATGAGATTAAGCATCCTTGAACGCGTCGGGGACGGCGACGATCTATAACACAGAAATGAAAATGCTAGCTGGTGAGCGAGACGGGAGCCACTAGGTTATATCCCGTGTTCGGTGGGGGAGTGTGGAAAAGGGTGCTGGGGGGCATGACTGGCACCACATGTGTCTACACGTGTTCAGCGTATAAAATAGTCTTGGTGCTTGTTATCTCAAAGCACCCACCCCTCAACACCGAATCTTCATTGATGAGCTCTCCGCCGTATGTGAAATATATGCGCACCATTGATAAAGCGACTAACAAAGCCACAAATAGCCCTGCTCCAAAGCGTGCGCGTCGAATCCCCTCCCTTCCATACTACTCCAGCACCACCGCCCCTGCTCCATTTCCTAGCCGCCCTGGAACATCGATCGCAAGTCGAAGTATGTCTTTCAACATGTAACATCCCGCAATGACTGCTTACTGATTCTTGTGTGATGTAGGCCAGGAGATCAAAATCGACGTACTCCCTGATGACGTCCTTCTAGAAATATTTGACTTTTATATGAAGAAGAAAGATTCGCCTTTTGTCAAAAAAAGGGAAGTAGAGACATGGCATTTGCTAGTTCATGTGTGCCGAAGATGGCGATGCGTTGTTTTTGGATCACCACATCGCCTGAATCTGCAACTTGTTTGCACACCCAAAACACCCTCAAGGGACTCACTGGACATCTGGCCTGCCTTGCCTCTCGTCATTGCGGGAAGTATGGTCTTATCATCAAGCATAGATGACATCATTGTAGCACTTGGGCACAGCAATCGTGTACATGAGGTCGACCTCTGGGAGAGAGACCAGCGGCAAATGGGGAAACTCTTGACGGCGATGGCGATGCATGTGTCATTCCCAAAGCTGACAAAGCTGCAGCTCCAGTCACGTGATGAGACCCTGCCAGTCATTCCCGATTCATTCTTGGGTGGATCTGCACCACATCTGCGGATCCTCGATTTGACTGGCATTCCATTTCCGGGATTACCGAAACTACTTTTGTCTGTTACTCACCTTGTCGAACTCAGCCTTTGGCATATCCCTCATTCTGGGTACTTTTCACCCGAGGCAATGGTTGCAAGCCTCTCCGTGTTGTCCAGCCTCGAAAAACTTCGCCTTCAATTCGAATCCCCTCAATCTCGCCCTGACTTGGAAATCCGACGACCGCCTCCATTAAAACTTTCTGCCATCCCCTCTCTGACGCGTTTTTCTTTCAAAGGGGTTAGCGAATATTTAGAGGATCTCGTGACCTCCATCGACGCCCCTCAACTCGATTATTTGCACATAACTTTCTTCAATCAGATCGATTTCGACACCCCACGACTCGCCCAATTCATCAATAATACACCAACATTCAGGGCAGGCAATGAGGCACACGTGCATTTCACTGATGACACCGTCGACGTCGAACTCACCTACCAGACAAATGAGTCTGGCCACGCCTATTCTTCAATTGATGTCTCATGCAGAAGACCAGATTGGCAGCTTTCTTCCATCGCGCAGGCCTGCAATTCCACTTTGCCTCCAGTTTCTATGGTAGATGACCTCTACATCGAAGCCCGGTATTGTTTTCAACGATTTTGGGAGTGCGATGCCATCGAGAATACCCTATGGTTGGACCTGTTACTTCCATTTACTACGGTGAAGAATCTCTACCTAGGCGAGGTGTTCGCACCAGGTATCGCGGCCGCCCTGCAAGGGCTCGTGGGGGGCAACATAACAGAAGTCTTGCCCAGCTTGCGGAATATCTTCGTGGAGAGGCTCAAGCCACGGGGACTTTTACGGGGACAAATTGAGCAATTCGTTGCCGCGAGACAGTTTTCCGGTCACCCTGTCGCCATTTCTGGCTGGAAGTCGTGGGAGAAGAAGAAGCGGAAGGGGTGATAGGACGAGGACGAGGACAATGAAAAAGACCAAGAGCAGCAGCAGCAAGCACAGCATCAGGAACCGTCGCAGGACCTGTTTCAACGCCGGGAACAACAGTGTATGGGGTATCTAGGGGAGTCATGTCGCGGGTCGAAGTTCCGTCTCACTGATGTTTCTTGTCGTCTACTGACCACGTACTATTTCCTTTCCACTTATTCTCAAAACTGATTCCGTATCTACTTCTTTGGCATCACGATTTCCATGTATGTATGATTACATGTCGTGCGGAATAGGGGTTACTCGGGTTATAGACCTGAATTTTAAACGATTGGCTATCTGTCAACCGTCATCATGTCCATAGGTCACTCGGGCTTTTGTGGCATGATGGCACCATGGTGCAAAAGACTTTCGGCGTGACCATGCAGTGAAGAGGACGAAATGTTCAAGTTGGTGAACAGAACGCCATTCACTTGTCAAGGTACTCGTGAAGGTGAGTTCATCTTGGAGCGATACAATACTGTAGCGTTCTGTTCATAGGACCTTTCATCACCACGCCTACCATGTAACCTACCAGCAAATAATATCGGCAGGACGTCATCGAGAACATAACCCTCAAAAAATAGAATTTCCATCCAACCTGCAAGCCCCATAACAATCATCAGGATTATACTTCTTCTTGATCTCACCAAGCCGCTCCAGATGATCACATTACATCGCCTTTAGTGGTAGTCCGAACAACGTGTAGTTGAGGTAAGGCGCGGCATTCTTCAAGTCCTGCCCGTCCTGAATACCGGCCTCGAATAACGATTTGACCGAAAGACGCATCGCCTCAGCCATAAACTCGTCGGCCGACGCGTTAGTCCAAGCGTGGTTGTAAGATGGGAGGACGGCGAGCGAGCGATCTGGTGGATAGGCCCATGGCTCTCCGTTGGTAAGAAAATCTGACGCGAATGGTTTCAAGGGTATAAGCGACCAACACGCTATCACCGTACTGGCTAAGCCTGTCAGCAGAACTAATCAAAGTTGCTTGCATCAGAACGAACGAATACGCCAATTTATGCGAATATTAACTAATTGCCCTCCTTGGTCTCGTTTGCGAATGCTTCCATGATGGGGGTAGGCGAGGCTTGAGCTGCTGAACAAGGAAGCGTCGGTACGCATCAAGCAGAGCAGATAGAGCGCGTTCGCGAAGCTTCATTGATTCCATCAGAAACTTGTACATCAACCGATGATCTTCAGGAATCAAGAGCACCTCTTTCGCAACACATTGTGGTTCAGGGTCCCTGTGCCCGACTCCCAAGCAGTGAATGCAGTACAGCTCCCCAAACAGGATGAGCCTGTCACATGCGTCAGTACGTATGACCCTCAGGCTCTTCAAATCACCGCGAGTCACACCTCCCTACGAGCGACAACCATGTTAACTTTTTGAGATCCGATAAGGACCGGCCCTCGTCGGAAATAACGAGAGCTCGTCCCCCGAACCACTCGTATTCCCCATAAAAGCGAGGGACCACCCATCCATTGCCGGTGATGCAGTTCAGCCTATGGTACATAACTTTCGTCAGAGGCGCTTTGGGATCGAACAGACATACGTGCTTGCATTAGCGCCAGTCCGCCCTGTTCCTACCATTCGACCTGCTTCTACGCGGGAGCGGGAAAAGCGAGACCGGAAGGTGGCAGATAGGGAAGCACTCGTCACGGCTCGAGAAATTTCGTGGATGCTATAGATGAATGGGGTCCTGTGAACGTAACGATGTTGTATGATCATGATAGAACACGTCTAAGAGAGTGCCACTCACCTACTCCAGTACCTTTATTCTTCTCCCCGATAACGCATATGAAAACCTTCTTGTACTTGAAAATGTTAGCGATTGACCACAAATAGAAGGAAGCGAGGGCTTACTGTATCAAAAACATGAGGAAGAGGCGTGCAGTGGATCATTGATGGGTGGGGTTGTGCTTCTCGGAGAAGGAAAGTGCCAGTGAGCGCCTCAAGTTTGCGATAGTTGATATGAGATTGAGCATCCTTTGAACGCATTGAGGACGGCGGTAATGTATAGCACGGAAATAAAAATACTACTTTGTAGGCGAAACGGGAGCTACCAGGTTATATCCTATATTCGATAAGAAGGAGTGAGTGTGGAAGGGACAGAGCGGCGCTGGGCGGCAATGACTCATCACATGCCATCCACCGTGTTTGGCGTATATAATGACCTTAGTGCTTGTTGTCTCAAGACAACCATTCCTCAACACCAAATCCTCGTTGAGGAGCTCTCGGCCGTATGTGGAACGCATTCACAGATTCGATAAAGTGAGTAACAAGGTCTCAAATAGCCCCGCTCGAAACCGTGCACATCATCCAGTCTTCCCATGCCCTACATACTCGACCCCCCCCCTCTCACTTCCTAACTGCTCTGGAACATCGATCACAATAGAACACCGTTATGAAGGCGCGCAGATGGCAAATAATCGTCGAAGTATGTTTTTCAACATGCAACATCCCGTCATTGTCTACTTACCGACTTTGGTGTGATGTAGGCCAGGTGATACAAATCGACGAACTCCCTGATGACATCCTACTAGAAATTTTTGACTTCTACATGAGGGAAAGTTCGAATTCTGGCACAAGAATGGACATAGACAAATGGCAATCGCTAGTTCATGTGTGTCGAAGATGGAGAAGCATTGTTTTTGGATCACCACATCGCCTGGATCTGAAACTTGTTTGTACACCCAAAACGCCCTCAAGGGAGGGACACACTGGATGTCTGGCCAGCCTTTCCCCTCGTCATTGAGGGAGATATGACCTTATCATCAGGCGTGGACGACATCATAGTAGCACTCGGGCACAGCAATCGCGTATGTCAGGTCGACCTCGAGAAGATAGATGGGCGGCAATTAGAAGAAATCTTGGCGGCGATGCAGGCACCATATTCCCACAGCTGACAGGGCGGCGGCTCTGTTCATCGTCTGATGAAACGCCGCCAGTCATTCCCGATTCGTTCTTAGGTGGATCTGCACCACGTCTGCAAGTCTTCTATTTGCATGGCATTCCATTTCCGGGATTGCCAAAACTACATTTGTGTGCTACTCACCTTGTCACACTTCACCTTTTTGATATCCCCCATTCTGGGTACATTTCACCCGAGGCAATGGTCGCTCTCCTCTCCGTGTTGTCCAGCCTCAAAAGTCTTTCCCTTGCTTTTGAATCCCATCAATCTCGCCCTGAATGGGGAAGCCGACGACCGCTTCCATTAAAGCGTTCTGTCATCCCCCTCTCTGACTCATCTTTTCTTCAAAGGGGTTGCCGAATATTTAGAGGATCTCGTGACCTGCGCCGATGCCCCTCAACTCCATCGTTTGCATATAGCTTTAGCTTTCATCAATCAAATTGATTTTAACACCCCACGACTCGCCCAATTCATCAATCGTACACCAATGTTTAGGGCACCCGACGAGGCACATTTGCAATTCGAGAGTATCACCGTCGACATTTTTCTTATGTACCCGACACATGCACATGGGTCTGGCTACGTCGTTCCTTGGATCGAAATCTCCTGCCAAGAACCAGTTTGGCAACTTTCGGCCATCGCGCAGGTCTGTAACTCTTCTTTTCCCCCCCTCCTTTCCATAGTAGAGGACCTCTACATCGAGCATTACTATTCGCAACTAGTTTGGGAGAATGATGCCATCCAGAACACCCTGTGGTTGGAACTGTTACATCTGTTTCCCGCGGTGAAGAATCTCTACATAACCGAGGAATTCGCGCCAGATGTCGCGGCCGCCCTGCAAGAGCTCGTGGAGGGCAGAATAACAGAAGTCTTACCCAGCCTGCGGAATATTTTTGTGCAGGGGCTCGAGCCACGGGGATCTGTTCAGGAGTACATTGGGGAGTTCCTTGCCGCGCGACAGCTTTCCGGTCACCCTGTCTCCATTTCTGTCTGGAACAAGAAGTACGGGTTGGACTGGGAGGATTAGTGGAACGAAGACGAGGAAGACAATGAAGAAGACCACCCCAAAAAAGAACAGTGGCTGGGTGAAGACGGTTTGGGTGGGCTGGTTTTGGGACGGCGCGTTGGAAGCCCTGTAGCGGAACGGAAGAAGTCCGAGCCTCAACGGAACGAAAGATCTGGCCACAAGTGTTGGCTGATGGTTAGGTGAGGCTAAGCGAAGATTGAGAGTTCGATGGGTAGCAGATGAGAGCATGCGAGGAGGATTTTGAGAACACAAGACGGATGTATTGTTACTATGCACACTACACTGCTTAAGCCAGCTGTATTACTAACTGAGCTACCAATGATCGAACAGTCCGTTGTAAGGTAAAGTGTCGCGTGAAATAAAGAAGTAAATAAGGATGAGCACGCAAGGGAACGTGAGTGTGGCCGTGGCACCTGATATGACAAATTGTCAGGTGTTGTAAGGTAGGTATAGTAGCGAGTGGGATTGAATAAATGGTAAGATCAGGAGGATTGATTGTATAGATGAAACATGGGTCGGGAGGGGGCGAGACAAAGGCGAAGGGGTCATGTGGGATTGACAAGAGATCGAGATGGTACGTATGTGAACACGAAGCCCACAAGGGCATCCAAAATATTTGTGTTTGAGATCACTGATATGTGAACTCGAGGGTACTGAGATGTGTCTTGGGTCTGCAAGACTTGCATCTGCAGCGATCCTTGCGATCTGATATCTGCCACTGAAGTATCTGGGCGAGTCATGTCAGGAGTGAAACTCCTGTCCCATTGATGTAGCGCGATGAATGGATTCGAGGCAATGACGAGGAAGATGAGCACGGCGACGATAGCAGTAAAGAGAGTGAAAGTCAACGCAAGAGGAAAAGGTTTTGAGGCGATAATAGTACGTGACTCAAGAGGAAGAAAACACAAGCTGATGCTGATTCAAGTATGACGAGACATCTTATTATAAATCTTTGTATCCACGCTTGAACACAAAGGTATGATGTCGAAAGGGTGAAACTAATTGAGTAACAACCGAGGGTGTGAGAGTCTTTGGGCTACTTGCGTTTGATGTCATACTTGGACTTCCAAGAGTCAGATTCACCGATCAGTTGATCCACGCTCACGCGTGTCTTAACAGGGCGGACGAAATGTTCAAGTTGGGAAAGCTTAGAGTGCCATTCATTTGTCAAGATACTCGTGAAGGTGTGTTCATCACGGAGAGACACGATACAGTAGCGTTCTACAGTATTCGTAAAGACATTTATCACCGGCCTACCAAGTAACCTGCCAGCAAATCATATCAGCAAAACGTCGTTAGAACATAGCCCTCAAATCAGACATTTAGAATTTCCATCCACCCGCAAGTCCCATAACATCCTCAGGATCATACTTTTTCTTGATCTCACCAAGCCGCTCCAGATGATCACCATACATCGTCTTCAGTGGCGTTCCGGACAACGCGTAGTTGACATAAGGCGCGGCATTTTTCAAATCCTGCCCGTCCTGAATACCGGCCTCGAACAATGATTTGGCCGAAAGACGCATAGCCTCAACCATGAACTCGTCGGCCGATGCGTTAGTCCAAGCGAGGTAATTGTTAGTTGGGAGGGCCGCGAGAGAGCGATCTGGTGGATACGCCGATGGCCCTCCATGGGTGAGGAAACCCGACTCGAATGGCTCAAGTGCATAAGCGACCAACACGCTATCATCATACTGGCTGAGCCTGTCGCCCCAGAACTAATCAAAGTCGTCACATCAGAACGAATGAATACGCTCATTTATGCGGCTATTAGCTAGTTGCCCACCTTGGTCTCATTTGCGAACGCTTTCATGATCGGCTTCGTATAGTGCAACATGGGGACGTCATTGACAGAAGCGCTGTGTGGGAAGTGAAATGTGAGACAAGGATAAGCATGAGGACATGACTAAATATTCA
>QFEZ01000909.1:0-14265 GCA_003316425.1 Russula lepida | reverse complement strand
GAGGATGGCAGCGATGATGTATAACACGGAAACGAAAATGCTAGTTCATGGGCAAGACAACCACTAGGTTATGTCCCGTATTTGGTGGAAAGGAGTGAGTGTGGAAGGGAAAGGCAGCGCTGGGTGGCATGAGTGTCTACTGTATATAATTTAGTGCTGTCGCGCCGTCGCGGTGCCGGGTGATGCGGTCCACGTGGTCCACTTTTTATGGCATTTTATGGCAAGAAATTCAACATTTCCTTCTTTGGCTGACATGGCAACACTATTTATAATGGTCTCGGTGCTTGTTGTCTCAACAACACCGAATCCTCATCGAGAAGTTCTCAGCTATACGTGGAAGTGTTCCACACTGAAGCCACAGTGGAACACACACAAGGTCTCAAAACGCTCGAAAGCGTACGTGTCATCCAATCTCCCCATCATACTCTAGTGCCACCCTCGCCCCTCCACCATTTCCTGGCCGCCCTGGAACATCGATCACAATAGGACACCGTTCTAAAGGCGTACAGATGACAAATAATCGCCAAAGTATGTCTTTTAACATGTAACAACCCCCAATGACTGCTTACTGACTTGGTGTGATGTAGGCCAGGTGATACGAATCGATGTACTCCACGATGACGTCCTACTAGAAATCTTTGGCTTCTACGTGAATAAACACTCACATTACGCCACAAAAACCGAAGTGGAGACATGGAATTCACTGGTTCATGTGTGCCGGCGATGGAGAAGAATTGTTTTCAGTTCACCACATCGCCTGGATCTGCAACTTGTTTGTACACCGGGAACACCTGCGAGGAGCACACTGGACATCTGGCCAGCCTTGCCTCTCCTCATTAAGAGCCCTTTATTTGGAACATCAAGTGTCGATAATATTGTTGTAGCGCTTGGGCACAGCAACCGCATATGCGAGGTCGACCTCATGGCCAGGCAAATGGAAAAAGTCTTGGCAGCGATGCAGGTGCCGTTCCCGGAACTGACAAGGCTGCGGCTCTCATCATCCGATAAAACACTGCCAGTCATTCCCGATTCGTTCTTGGGTGGATCTGCACCACGTCTGCGGGTCATCAAGTTGTCTGGCATTCCATTTCCGGGATTGCCAAAACTGCTTTTATCTGCTACTCAACTCATCAAACTTGATATTTCTGATATCCCTCAATCCGGGTACTTTTCACCCGAGGCAATGGTCGCTCTTCTTCCCGGGTTGTCCAACCTCGAAACACTTCACCTTTATTTCCAATCCCCTGAATCTCGCCCTGACTTGGAACGCCGACGACCGCCTCCATTGAAACGCTCTATCATCCCCTCTCTCGAGGATTTTTGGTTCCAAGGGGTTAACGAATATTTAGAGGATCTCGTGACCTGCATCGACACCCCTCAACTCCGTTTTTTGGATGTAATTCTCTTCAATCAAATCGACTTTGACACCCGACAGCTTAGCCAATTCATCAATCGTACACCAGCATTTAGGATACCACACGATAAGGCATATTTGGGATTCGATGCAAGTAACGTCCAAGCCAAACTTACGTACCGGACACATGAACCTTGCCACGTGTCTTCTCGGACAATGATCCCATGCAAAGAACCAGACTGGCAGATTTCGTCCATCGCGCAGGCCTGTAATTCCTCTTTGCTTCCCCTTTCCATGGTAGTGGACCTCAACGTCGAGCATAAATATTACCCACGACTTTCGAATGTTGATGCCGTCGAGAACACCGCATGGTTGGAACTGTTACTCCCATTTACTGCGGTGAAGAATCTCTACCTAGGCGAGCATTTCGCGCCAGGTATCGCGGCCGCCCTGCGAGATCTCGTGGGGGCCAGAATAGCAGAAGTATTGCCCAGCCTGCAACATATTTTTGTGAATAGGCTCGGGCCATCGGGACGTTTCCGGGAAAACATTAGGGAGTTCATTGCAGCGCGACAGCTTTCTGGTCACCCTGTTGCCATTTCTGTCTGGAATAGGGACTAGGAGGACGAGGACGACAATGAAGAAGAACACGCCAAAAGATGCGCGGCAGCGGCAGCGGGCCTAGCTGCAGGAGGCTGTGGGAACGACTGTTGCTGGGTTGTGGACTTTGTCCACGCCGCAGCTCGTGCTTCAGCACGCTTCAGTGCACCGCTTCGTCTCGTGGGTTCACCTCGTGTGGCCCACATTAATTTTTTTGGGCTGCCTTGCAAGCCTCGTGTTTGCCTAGTACCCTCGCTTTCTGTTTGACTGAGTTATCGCCCTCTTTTTTGTCGCGTCATATCTTCCTTTGTTCTTTAACTCACTATATGCTCACCTTTCCTTTCAATCGAAAGTCTGCCCTACTTTGCACCTTCGTCATTCTGCATCACTTTACTATATACCCGCTACGTTTTCCCTTACATGTTCCCACAGTATGACGTCAATCGCGAGTAGCCCAAAGAGCTCTCGCACCCCCTCGGTTGTTGCTTACTTGTTTCACCTTTCCATACTCAACGTCATGCCTTAGTGTGCAAAGGGCTTGATCTTATGGTACCTAAAGTATAGCTACAAAGGATCCGCCTGTATTTAAAACAAGGCAGCGCAAAAGCCACTTACCAGCCCGGAAGTCGAGATTTATGACTCTGGAGCCTCTGATCACGAGCCTCTGATCACATTTCCCCTTCCCGACATCGCTTCACTTCCTTCCAATCTATCACTCGTGTCCTATCACTGCCGCAAATAAAGGCACCTTCAATGCCATCGGAAAGGGCGATCTAAAAATCGACGTCCCCAATGGCGACAAATCAGTCCCGATCATCCTCAACTTGAAAGACGTCTTCTACTCGTCAGAAATCAGTCCTACCCTCATTTTGCTCATTGGTAAAATACCGGAAGCCGCCAACGGGCCCGGGCTTTACAAAGTCGAGCACGCTTGTGCACCAGTCTCAGCCACTACTCCCCAGGAGCAAGAGCCACTCGAGCCAGACGGACCAAACCCGCGCGCTCACTCATCCTGACACGATCCAAGTGCCGCAAATAATAGATCTTCATTTTCCCACCTTGTCTGACTCTTCCGAATCTGTTAAGGCAATATGCAAGCCTATCGCTGAAGAATGCAAGGCCCCTCTCGTCGAATCACTCGGAGACAGTGTCAACTATGACGCCACTCCAAACATCAGCGTCACGAAATCCCTCAACCGCCATCTTCTAGAGCACGACTGCACTATCACCCACTCTGCCAGTCTTCGCAAACACCTCTGGGCCGAAACTACCCAGCACGCAATTTGGCCCAAAAGCCTTACTTCTGCCAAAACGCCACGCAATTCCGCCCCTGATGAGCAACTCCTTGGCGACAAATCATTCTTGATGGGGACAGAACGTCTGGGTTCACTATGCTTCCGCTTTCAAGGTCGGCTCTCGTCCCTTAGAGGCACACTGCGCCGGCCATGGCTTCGACAACGATCCTCACGCTCATCACATCTATTCGCCCGGCCAAAGCAAAGTTGATATCAAGCGCAACAGCAATTTCGCGCCTCCCATAACCATCACCATTCATTTCACGAAGACCCTGCGAGACCACAATTTCAATACACGCACCTTCTGGGGATCGGACCCTTTCGCGCTTGAGGGGGAGTGATGGAATACAGGGAGCGGCGGATGTCTTCTCCGCCAGTCCATTCTAAACGATTCAACGTTCTCACTTTTTCCTCCTTATTTCACTGTCAGTTTCTACTCATCCCATTGCAACCGCTCCAAGTCCGACGCCCGCCGTTCGGAAGGTCGCCTCAATCGCATTTTCAAGCAGTTTACCGGCTCCAACTCATCGCAAAAGTGTCATACATTATTTCATCAATTTGTCCGTCATTTCGCAACCAGAGTCTTCGCTTCAACTTTGCTCCTTTTACTCCTATATATTGTAATAAAGCTCCTATTGTACTGCCATGAATTTAAACATGCTAGTTTGGCCTGAATCAGTATTGGCTTTCTTCTTTTCTTTCCCTGCGTGCGTGACTGTCTTCGTTCGTCGATCCTCAAGAACTTCTGCTTCGTCCTTTCCAGCCTTCGACTCAATAACCTCGGCAACGTCCTTCTTCAACCACCTTCTGGTCTTCAATCGTTCGCCCCGCCGTAATCGTATCACATACAAAGGCCTGTTCCCATCCTCGACCTCCACATCCGCCGTGTCGACCCCCAGCTTGAACGCATCCACCACCTTCAGCGCATCAAGCCCCTTGATCCTCTCCCGCGTCCTCAAATACCACACAGCAATCAGCGCGGACCCCCCGAACCCAATCGACAGCACAATCGCGATCCACCCCAGATTGTAGGCGTTCCCGAAGTGCCAGTGCAGCGACAGCGTGCGGTTGTTACTGTGGCACTTCCTCGCGCCGGTGAGCGCGGGGTCGAGGTGAACAGTGGAGATGGCGTAGCTGGTGTACAATGTGAGCGCGCCCTTGAGTGCGTCCGCGAGAAGCGTCTGCAGCATCACGTGCATGGGCAGGGGGTGGACCCTGGTCTCGACGCGGAAGAACTCGTAGCTCTGCGCCAAGTCGAGACGCATACCGCCGAGACGCACGGCCTGCGCCATGCCCTGCACGGCGGCGTACACCACGCGTCCGGTGGGCAGCGGGAGTGTCGTCGCGTTGTCGGCGCCGATAGTGGTGAAGACCCAGTTGAGGTTCTTCAGATACACGAGCCGCGGGATGGCCGTCCACGTGCAGCCCGCCATGGCGCCGGTTGCGTTGACAGTGATGAGGCCGCCGCCACCGGACCCATTTACGATGGCGTACAGCGCGGCCTGAGTCCCTGTGAGGTTGAATGTCGGGGCGCTGGTGATAACGGCTTGCTGCGACGTGGATTCGAGGAGGGCACCAAATGTGCCGGAGCCGTTGGTGATGTTTGGGGCAGGGAGCACCTGCCCAGGGAACGCGGCGGACCAGAGTGCGGCGAGCGGGACCGTGTTCGCTCCATGTGGCATAACGCAATCCGCAACGATCTCCACGCCAGGCACCTCTTGCATCCCGTCGATCAGCCCGCCTAGAGCGCCATAGCCAAAATTGTCCTTGACAAAGGAATGGCCGGTGACTGCTGTGGTTGTGTTAGCAGTAACTTGGTCTGAGATAACAGGCTAATTATAAGTAGGTTCCATGGGTGCGCAACTATCAGATACACACCGTAGTAATTCCCAAGTTGCAATCCTATCTTTTCCGCCACTCTGTCCAGATCCGGCACCACTGTCAGGTTCGGATTCAGTGTCAACGATTTCGCATCGACACCGCAGGGCATTTGATCGTTGAACATAACATGCTTCCAACGTGTTTCTGCAGGGGTAAAGCTTAATGCAGAAAGTTCGAGTGAACTCGCAGCGTGACTTACGAGGTTGGAGAATTGCAACAAGAGACGCAGAATGGGCCGCATCGAGCCATAGACGAGCAGCCACATCGGCCAGTACACCGGGTAGCTCCGCCATTCAAACGGTGGCCAGATGCTCCCCCGCGCGAACTCCTGTATCCATGCCCACCTGCGCAGCGTGAATCCTTGGCACATAAGCCGAGCCGAACACTCGCGGACCGTGTTCTGGACGGTAAACTGTAGATGGGACGTCGAGATGGTAGCGATGCCAGTGACGATGACGTTAGTGATCCCCCGGTGGTGCTGCCCATACTGCGATAAGTTCCAGGAGATGGGCACGTGGCCGGTCTGGAAGACGATGAGCGCAATCCCCCAGCAGAGAGTGAGCGAGCCGTTGAGGAACAGAAGGCCCAAACTCCAGTCGATACCAGTCACGAGCAGGAAAAGAGTCGGTTTGCGGGGCGGTGGTTGGTATCGCGCATTGGAATGAGACCCGGAGATGAGGGGGTCAGAAGGCGAGGACGAGTGGTCAAGCTCTTGCTCGGAGTGCGAGTCCCTCACGGACATCGAGGCAGGGCGAGGCATCTACGCCATCATTCTAGGCCAGCTATATCAGCTAGCTACGAGCGTCTAACTATTGTTTCATCTACTTCTTTAAAGGCGGATATTGGCCAGAATTACTCAACTTGTAAGTGCTTGGGAACATTGCTCGGCGCCGACGCTGAATTCTGTTCCTTGCGCCAGCCAGATTATAGGTTACAGCACACCGCATTCAGCTTTGGAGCGTATCAGGGTGCAATGCAAAACAACACACGCAAAAGCAAGCATACCGTGACTAACCTACATCATGAATGTGGTATTCTGACTGATCAGCAACGTTACAGGGGTAGGTAGCAATACTGACCAACTAAAAAGTGTCTCTTATACTGCGGGTCACCGGGATTCGGCACACCCCCCATTTTGGCAGCTTCAAAAAAATCGAGAATTTGCGTTTCATCCACCATACCTCCAAGTCTAAGAGCAATCTATGACTCATTTCATGCCTCTATCAACCCATTTTATACATGGAACACAGCATGAGGATGAGATAGTGTTTAGTAGGGGAGTCACGCTTCTGCGTAACTTCTTGAGGCGGAGTGTTAACTTGCCACTATTCGCATCGCGAAGTGCCGGCATCGTAGTACATCACACAGTCGTACTATCGTGTACTAGGTTTTTGAAATTTTTTGAAAATGTGTCTCGGACTTGTCCTTGCAGTGGGATTTTCACATCCGGCTTTTTGTGGGGAATAAACATAGATCTATTGAACGGGTCCATATAATAACATGGCAGGTTTAGTAGGGCTAAGGCTTGCCGGTTTTGCGAGTCGCAAATCATAGGTTTTTGATAGCGAACTCGTCACATTTGTCACGGTCACTTCAATCTCAGCTCGGCAGCCTGCTGAGGAGACGCGACATGATCAGCATGTATGATAATCGATTAATCATCATTGATGCACAACGATGCCAATGTTTCAAACTCCACTCTGCCAGATTGTCACGCAGACTCACACTCATCGAAATCCTTTACACTGCAGTCCTCTCCTATTCGAAAAAATTGGTATATAGGTTGTGTTGCATATGGGTATCATGAATATATATTTTTTGGAATTGTTTGTACACGTGGAAGCATAAATGTGATTTATCCCTTACTGTTCGAATTCTCGACCATTTTTCTAACGGTTTCATCAGTTCTCGATGGATTTTTCTCAACAAAAGTTTGCAGGCATAGTAACAGAGACCATGGGTGTTTATCCCGAGTGTTTCAAGGGCCAAAATACAAGGGAGTAAGCCTCTGTATCGAGTTTTCAAAAACCTATGCACTTTCAAACTCAGCGGGCACGATAGTAGTACATCACACAGGCGAACAGGTTGACGGAGTTTAAATGACCATCGTGACAGGTTTGTGACTGCCGAAATGGGGGGTGTGCCGAATCCTGGGTGACCCACAGTACTAGTATAGCACTTCGGGAAGCCAGGTTGCGGCACAATTTGGGGGCCCATCAAGCCCAGGCGCTAATAACGGGTAGTTGGCTCCAGGGACAGCACAGTATATTTAAATATTTTGCGTATGCCAACGGAAACGGAAACGGAACAACAGCAGTGGCGCTACATTTTCCAAGGTCGTATATTCGGTTATGGATAGGGAAGTCAAGTGTCTTGGCTTTTACTTAAGCAAGAAGAAAGGGGCTCGACTGGACCATTTCTGATTGACAATTGAAAAAGACCCACAGCCCATGAGAACGCTCAATTGCGAGATCGAATCAATGAGGACGCTCCTTGGGCGACCAATGAGAGCCCCTTGTGAAAGACCCACAGCCAATGAGAGCGCTCAATTGCGAGATCGAATCCTCTCTCTTATACAGTAGGCCAAGGTGGTCGTCTTTCAATGGCCCTCGAACCCGGACCTCTCTTTGGTTCGATCGCGCAAAACTCTGCCTTCTCATTGGCCGTGTCCGGTGAAATTGATCGGATTTTTTTCCACTCACTTGGCACTCAGTCGACGTGCTACTCTATGGGCCCCTTTCTCGACTGTCCCCTCCCGTTCTACGTCGCACGGCCCTCCGTCGAGCTTCTTGAGCGTCTCGGGTCGAGGCGCGCGTGTGCTTTCTTGCACAACCTTCGCTCCATTGGGCCACTCGGCGGAGCCCCGAGGCACATGCCCGTTCCATGCCGGGGGTCACCTTTCCATTCCTGTTTCGCGTCCCGTTCCACGCACCACAGTGCTCTCTTTCTTCCATGTGTAATGACCAGGTACGTATTCATCTTCTCACATGGCCTTGTGAAGTTAACGCTCTTGCAGTTGTACGTCCCACGTCGACCACGATCACATGGCACGGGTCCGCACCTGCTCTCGCGCGGCACGTGAAGCGCCAACGCAGGATGACGACGAACGTCGTCGCCGTCAGCCGCGCTCACGATCTGGCACCGCTGCACAACGTTGCCACAGCAGACGCAACGCCTTTGCGGAACAGCACCATCCCACGTCGCCAGCACCGGCGCAAGACGTCCTCTCCAGGAGCCGTCTTCGTCCGTTACGGCCTGCCACTGTGCTCGGCTTGCTTGGCATCGTCTCCGATCCATTCATCGCACTAGGTTATGGGCCCTGCTGCACATAACCATCAGCATTGTTTCTGTCCACCGAATCAATGCTCACCTTGTTTGTCTTTGTCCCAAGTTCCACCCACTGAAGTTAGCTGTGGATGTATCTAACTGAATCACATACCGCGATTGCATCAACTGAGTCGTGAAGATGAGGGGTCTCAGTGACCACCCACCAATTCCACCATAACACAGTCCTGTAAGGATGCTGGCACGATAGCTGGGCTCAAGCCTGAGCAGTGCTAGACCACGGATGAGATTGTGACCAGCAAGCTATTGTGTGCAACGATCCCGAACTCCGTCTTCCACCAGATTGAGATGGCCAATCATGTGAAGAATGTTTGGGAGAAGCTGAAGAAGCCGCTTCAGAGCAAGTTCAGGACCCTAATGGTAGACCTGGGGAGGACGTCCCAGCACACGCATTGCGGAGACAGTGACGATGTATGTACCTTAAAAAGCTTGAGGTCATCTGGGAGAGCTGTCAGCGATGACGAACACATGTCCATGCTCATTGGTTCCCAGGCCTTATGAACTGTGTCCAATGAGTACGAGAGGCGCCTCCTACACAAGAGCAAGACTTTGGCCCAAAACGAGGCCTATGCTGACGCCGAAACCGACAAGTGCAAGAACAAGCAGGGCCAGTTTGCGTACATAATGGACTCTTTTCTCGTCACGGCATCTTGTCTCCATATGGCTCATGTATTGATCTAATACTTCAATTACGAGAAGTACGAGGTATTCGGAAGGATGAGGTCTTTCCAGGTATGGCCAGACACCTGATGACACTTTTGAGGCCAGTGGCCCAAATCAGAAAATCAATAATTAGGAGACAATGAAATGATGATCCGTTCCACGAGTCTCCGTACGACCTCTGCCTTGGACTTCCCGACCTGTAAAGCCTCCTCATGCGACACCGTCGGGGTAGCCGGCCGTTCCAACGCAATCCCCGCAATCTAATTCGAGAAGAGAAACCAGCAAAAGAAAAGAAAAACCTTTACGGTGACTCTCCGAGAGGAGGAAATATCATGAATTAACGTACCTCAGCATCGAGCTCCTCCCTCACGCTCCTGCTGCGCATAGCCATATCATGCCCAGCTCCAACCATCATATTATCCAAGCTAAGCACGAGCGCTCTAATGCCCTCATCACACGCAGCGACGACCTCTGGTACAGTACTCATACCCACCACAGTCGCCACAGCAGAAGCGAGAAAGGTCGCCTCCCCGCGCGTCTTGTACGTCGGCCCACTCACCCACGCGTACGTACCCTCCGCCAGCGCAGAGCGCGGCAGACTGAGATCGTGCGCGGCGCGGAACGCGGTTAGCCATAGTGGGCACACATATGCGTCTGAGAGCGAGAGCGGGACGAAGCGAGATGCGGTAGGACAGGATACCGGCCCGAGGAGTTGATTGAGCCTAGTCAAGAGCGGGAGAACGATGTGGTCGTCGATGACAACGACTGTAGCGGAAATTTTGAAAGGAAGTTGAAATCGGTGAAGCGGGAGTGGGAGTGGGGACAAGTGAGGATTAATTGGGGATGTCAAGTTGGGCACAGGTGGTGACTGCCATGCGGGATAAACGCCCTGGTTCTGACGGGCACATCAGCTTTCAACGATCTCGCTGCGTTCGTGGCTGTGACCACCATATCATTTGTCAGTACAGAGGAGAGAAATGAAACCCATGAAGAGCTGCGAAGCATGAAATTGGGCTCTTGTCAGTGTCTTCTGCAGTAGTGGTGAGAAAGTGACGGCGATATGCACACGAACATCGTTACGACAGGCACATCCCCTATCTTTCCAAACGCGAGTGCGCTGCGAAGTCCCGGGACTACGATACGCCGTACGCGGATGGGCGTGCACTAATTACCTACTAGAGGCTTAACATCAAAATAACATATGTCACTGTCAGTATGTGAGAACACGTAGATATGGAAGAATGAGCTGTCGAGATGGAGTAAGGTTACGAGAGTATTGGGTGGCATCGCCGAGTCACTGGCTGGCATCATCATCACATGCCTTGTAATTTGACCATATATGGCAGGTGGCTGGACCGTGGCGTGGTACCGTATATAATGGTCTTGATGCCTGTTGTCTCAAGGCAACCATCTATATCATTGATAAAGCGACTCACAAGGTCTCAAACTGCTCGAAAGCGTGCGCGTCATCCAATCTCCCCACCATACTCCAGCGCCACCCTCGCCCCTCCACTATTTCCTATCCGCCCGGAACATCGATCGCAATAGAACACCGTTCTGAAGGCGTACAGATGGCAGATAATTGTCGAAGTATGTCTTTTAACCTGCAACATCCTGCAATGACTGCTTACTGACTTGGGTGTGATGTAGGCCAGGTGATACGAATCGACGTACTCCCTGATAACGTCCTACTAGATATCTTTGGCTTCTATGTGAATAAACATTCACATTATGCCAGAAAAACCGAAGTGGAGACATGGCATTCACTAGTTCATGTGTGCCGAAGATGGAGAAGCATTGTTTTCAGTTCACCACATCACCTGAATCTGCAACTTGTTTGCACACCGGACTCACCTGCGAGGGACACATTGGACGTCTGGCCGGCCTTACCTCTCCTCATTAAGAGACCTTTGTTAACCAGGACATCAGGCGTCGATAACATCGTTGTAGCACTTGGGCACAGCAATCGTATATGTGACGTCGACCTCCGGGGGACATCTGAAGAAATAGAAAAGGTCTTGGCAGCAATGCAGGTGCCATTCCCGGAACTGACAAGGCTGATGCTTTGGTCATCTGATAAATCACTGCCAGTCACTCCTGATTCGTTCTTGGGTGGATCCGCACCACGTCTGCGGGACATCGAGTTGTGGAGCATTCCATTTCCGGGATTACCAAAACTACTTTTATCTGCTACTCAACTCATCAAACTTGATCTTTCTGATATCCCTCATTCCGGGTACTTTTCACCCGAGGCAATGGTCACTCTTCTCTCCGTGTTGTCCGGCCTCGAAACACTTCACCTTGATTTCCAATCCCCTCAATCTCGCCCTGACTTAGAACACCGACGACCGCCTCCATTACAACGCTCTATCATCCCCTCTCTGGGGGATTTCTGGTTCAAAGGGGTTAGCGAATATTTAGAGGATCTCGTGACCTGCATCGACGCCCCTCAACTCCACTTCTTGAACGTAATTCTCTTCAATCAAGTCGATCTTGACACCCGACAACTTACCCAATTCATCAATCGTACACCAAAATTTTGGACACCACACGATAGGGCATATATGCAATTCGATGCAAGCATCGTCCAAGCCAATCTTACATACCGGGCACGTGAATCTGGCCACGCCTCTTCTCAGACAATGATCCCATACCTTAGCCACGCTTCTTCTCGGATGGCGATCCCATGCGGAGAACCCAACCGGCAGGTTTCGTCCATCACGCAGGCCTGTAATTCCTCTTTGCTTCCCCTTTCCATGGTAGTGGACCTCTACATCGAGCATAAATATTACCCACGACTTTCGAATATTGATGCCATCGAGAACACCGCATGGTTGCAACTGTTACTTCCATTCACTGCAGCGAAGAATCTCTACCTAGGTGAGCTTTTCGCGCCAGGTATTGCAGCCGCCCTGCAAGATCTCGTGGGGGCCAGAATAACAGAAGTATTGCCCAGCCTGCAAAATATTTTTGTGCATAAGCTCGGGCCATCGGGACGTTTCCGGGAAAACATTAGGGAGTTCGTTGACGCGCGACGGCTTTTCGGTCACCCTGTTGCCATTTCTGTCTGGGATAAGAAGGCCTAGGAGGGCGAGGACGAGGAGGACAATGAAGAAGACCACGCCAAAAGATGTGCGGCAGCGGCAGCGGGCCCAGTAGCAGGAGTCGTCGCAGGACCTGCTACAGACGCAGTGGCTGCGGGAACAAGAGCTGGGTTGTGCACTTTGTCCACCCCGCAGCTCGTGCTTCAGTGCACCGCTTTGTCTCGTGGGTTCACTTCGTGTGACCCACATTGATTTTTGGACCACCTTGCAGGCCTTGTGCTTTCCCAGTACCCTCGCTTCCTGTTTTCTCTTTCTTTTGTGTCGCGTTATATCTTCCTTTGTTCTTCAACTCACTATATGCTCACCTTTCCTTTCAATCGAATGTCTGCCTACTTTGCACCTTCGTCATTCTGCATCACTTTACTATATACCCGCTACGTTTTCCCTTACATGTTCCCACAGTATGATATCAATCGCGAGTAGCCCAAAGAGCCCTCGCTCCCACAGTTGTCGCTCACTTTTTTCACCTTTTCTTACCCAACGTCATGCCTTTAGAGTCCAAAGGGCTTGATCTTATGGTACCTAACGCATAGCTACAAAGGATTCGCCTGTATTCAAGATGCCTTATGCCCGAATTATCATCAGACCGTGTTCTCATCCTCTCAAGTTGTATGCTGTTACCTCGGAAGTTTCCGTCAAATCGGCATGATCGATGTTTTTTGTGTTCGGCTGGCTTTTTGAACACAGGCGAAACGGTTGGAGAGGGACGGTAGTGCCGGAGAAGGAGGGGGTTGGTTGATGAACGGTTTGGTGTATACCATCCATCTCCTTCATAACTCTTTGTCGCCTAAACGAACCCATTAGAGGGCTTGATCGACTGCGCTACCATGTCGTCGATGAGTCGGTACTCGTCCTACTACCTAGAACCGCTTCGCGTATTCGCTCGTCGTTCACCTCCGAATGAAAAATAGGGCAAGGGCGAGAGGGGGCGGGGGGGAGGTAGGAAAGAAGCCAGTGTATGGATCCGAAGTACAGACGGTGTCATAGGGAGAGTGCCACATCTGCTTCAACTTGAATTCTTCCACGCGCTCCTGATCTGGCGTATGGTTGCGCATTTGATACCGACATTGCACTTGAGAATCGCCTCGGCCAATTTGACCGTTACTCGATCACTAGACTGGGAACGTGGGTGTGGAGGATGTGCAAGGATTTAAGGAGCGTGGTTTGGGACGCAGACAGGAATAACATATATCAATGTCAGTATGTAGGAACACGTAGATGAGGAGGCTTAGCCGCGCACTGCATCACGATACTCGAGACCAAGGTTAACATATTTGATATCGAGTTGCAAGTACGGAAGAATGAACTACAGAGATGGTGGGCGTAGGGCGCAAGAGTCAGCTCCCCCATCGAGAAAGAGAGCCGTCGAGGGTAGTGCTTCTTCTCCGATCTTCCATATAATATGCGTCATCTCATCGCCATCGAGTTCGACAACCGGGTTCTTCACCACAATCTTCTCTCCTAAAATGCGGAAAAGCACGGAACGAAAGGCCAAGAGTGTCGACAATGAGATATCAATCAGAGCGGAAGCAGTTAGACACTGTACAACGGACGGCATGCTACTACAGTAGCAAAACCACGCGAAAAGGCGGTCGTTACGAATATGGGGTAAAGTGTGATCGAGCTCGCGGGAGCCGCCCGAGAAGGAGGTGCGTGAAAGCATCGTGGGAAGCAGGGATACACAAACACACGACGGGAAGGGGTGGGTATGTACTGAAGTACTGTACTGTACCCAGAGAATTTCTACAATAAGGGGTATCTGTGTATTTGCGGCCACTTGCTCCAATCCGCGGGTCACGGCGATATACCCAGGGTTAGAATAGGATGAAGAGTAAAAGACGATAATTTATACCCGACACCACTCGGTCAGTGACCTTAAACTTGCCCTTTTAGACCGGAAATTCGCCCTGTCCAGTGTTAGGGCGTCAAAGATAGGCGTTCAAGGGAGGTATCGGAGGTGTCCATGTAGCCCCTTTGTAATGTGGCCCGTCTAACACAGAACAACATGTAATAACGTGCCACC